>JAOTQR010052016.1:0-14528 GCA_025774065.1 Solanum ossicruentum
AAAGCAGTCTTAGGTATATCTTTCTCCTTCACCCTCACTTGGTGATAACCTGATCTCAAATTAATTTTTGAAAAGCATTTGGCACCCTGTAACATATAAAATAAATCATCAATTCTGGGGAGAGGATATTTATTCTTAATTGTCACCCTATACAATTGTCAATAGTCGATACACATTCTCAAGTTGCCATCCTTTTTGCTTACAAATAACACTGTTGCAGCCAAAGTGGACACACTAGATCTTATAAAAACCTCCTCCAATAAGTCTTTTAACTACTCTTTTAATTCACGCAATTCTACCGGGCCATTCTATAGGGAAGGATGGAAATAGGTTGAGTGCCTAGAAGTAAGTCAATACCAAAACCTATCTCTCATTCTGGAGGTAAGCCTGGAAGTTCTTTAGGGAAAGCATCAACAAATTTATTCACTACTAGAATTGATTGAAGAGTTGGTGATTCTGTCTCCATATCCCTCACTCTAACTAAATGACATAAATACCCCTTAGATATCATCTTTCTGGCCTTAAAATAATAGATAAATTTACTCTTTCGCGCCCCAACATTGCCTTCCCATTCAAGAACTGCCTCATTTGGAAAGTGGAAGAACACTCTCTTAGTTCGGCAATCTACGGTGGTATGGAAAGAAGCTAACCAATCCATGCCCATTGTAACATCGAATTCCACCATTTCTAGCTCAATAAGGCTAGCCAATGTGTCACAATCACAAATAGTTACTACACAGTCATAATAAACTCTTCTAGCCATAATAGAATCACCGGTTGGTGTGAACACTTCAAATGGTTTGTTCAATAATTTGGGTGTTCTCTTACTATTCCTAGAAACTAGTGGGATAATGTATGATAGTGTAGAACCAGGGTCAATTAATGCATACACATTATGTGAAAAGATGGACAATATACCTGTGATCACATCAGGTGAAGCTTCTAAATTTTGCCAACTCCCCAAAGCATAAGTGCGATTCCGGACTCCACTAGAGCTAGCTACCCCTCTAACACCTCCACTATGACCCATAGGTGCTTGTTGACCCCAACCTAATGGAGGAATCGATGATGATGATGCAACAGCTGACCTAGAAGATTGTGCTATGTCAGTTATACGCCTCTTCGGGCAATCTTTTATCATATGCCCTGACGTACCACACCAATAACAAGAGTCTGTCCCAACACGGCATATACCTGAATGACTTCTCCCACACTATTTACAAGGTTTCCTAGGAGTCATTTGCCAACCTACTGAATATCCTTTTGTCCGTGTACCTTGTCCCTCACCTCATTGACCAAACTAATTACTTCTAGACTCTTGAAGTTGTGGTGGAGCACTGGCTGGAGAGTAGGAGGATGATGGCCTAGGCAGTCGATTAGAAAACTAGGGCCTAAGCTCACCTTGGGACGATGTAAGTTGCCCTGTAGATCTGGCACTTTTGGACTGCGCTCTTTCTAACTCTCGTGTCCTTCTCCTTTACCTCTGATCCTCCAATTTCCGTTCAAAAACATCCATTCTCGCTATATCCATGCCTTTATTCAAGGAAGCAATGGTACAGTCTCTGGCCAGATACGTAAATCTATCCACAAATCGATGAACTTCATCTACCATTGTAGCAACTACATTAGGAGCATATAAGGACAGGGAATTAAGTTGAAGGCTATATTCCCTCACGCTCATATTCCCTTGGTGGAGATTCAAGAACTGATCTGGACAGGCCTCTCGGATCTCTAATGGTAAGTAATGGTCAATGAATGCCTCTTTGAAATCCTTCTAGGTAGTTGGGGGTGCATCTATACCCTTAGATTGCTTTCGAGCTTCATACCACAATATAGCCACACCCTTCAACCTATATGTCGCTAACTCGATAACTTCTATACCACTCACATGCATAACATCTAAAGTGTGTTGAATTTGATCAACAAAGACTTGGGGATCTTTACTAGGATCTAACCCAGTGAAGGATAGAGGGTCCAAATAAAGGAAATCACGTATCCTTGTGTCAATTTCCCTATTCGCACCACCTGCACCTATAGTCGGACCATACTATATTTGACCTTGGCCAGCAACTATACAGGTGAATAGTTAGACTGCATTTCTCAAATCCTACACGGTAGCATCGATAGGTGGTTCTGGGGGAATTTCACTACTTCCGGTTCATCAGGAGCTGGAGGGGTTAGAGATGTCTGTGACAGAGACTCCTTTTGAACCTCATTTCATTGTCACACCTGACTGGGTATACCAACCACCTCTTCTACTCCCTTCCCTTTACCTTTGTTTTGCCCGGTTTCTAGCATACTTACCATACAAAGCAATTTAGGAGTTAGAAATAATGCATCTATTACACTTGGCTTTATGGCATGATCTAAAGAATGAAAAGAAAGCAATAACTCCTAAATGCCACATAGCCTCCTTCTTATAAATGTGATGCACAACACATCGATAAACAAGACTCTACATAGACACAGCTTTGCAGATTCCCTAGAATGACTGACTCTGATACAACTTCTGTCACACCCAAAGTCTCATTAGGGCGGACTGGCACCCATTGACGATGAGGCTCGGTAGAATCTACCTGTATATATGCTCTTTCTATACATATTATAAAGGATTTCTACATTTGACATGCCTTCAAGAAAATAAATAGTGATAACAAACTAAAAGGAAATGCATATGGATAGGCCATTGGGGCCACGGTGTTTAAAGTATGAGACTTGGCAACACTTAAATTTACATAGTCTACAGAGCCTCTAGATAAGTAGAAGTATCTAATAAGGGTAGGGACAAGCCCCTCCTCGACTAAATATACAATACAAAAAATATATAAGCTCTAGACACACAAAGCTCCGAAGCAACCTGGAGATTGGTAACAACAGCTGGATATCCTGTACTCCTACTGGGAGATCTACTAGCACCTGTACTTGCTGCATGAAATGCAAGTTCCCTAGTAAGGGACATCAGTACGAGATAATGCACTGAATATGTAAGGCAGAAAATATTGTATATGAAGTAACAACTCAAATGAAACTATACATTGGTGTAGGATAAGAGACCACCCTTAGTTGTGCTATTGGATCATGTACTTTATTTTCTATTTATTACTTTACCTTTAATGTATAATCTGTTCACAACATGTAATACAAATAACCAGCTGATTAGTGGTAAATCTATATCGAGATTAGCCCTGGCTAGGCATTTCCTTTAACCCCTTGGGCTACCCCCTGTGACAGGATCGACCCTGGCTAGTTGATTCTTCCACCCCTAGGGTTACCACCCATCAATAAGCAATATCCTTTATCTTTCAATTACTTTTGGGATGATTCTTTTGGTGGTCATAATATTAGAACTGGAGGACTGTAGATACAACATATGACATGTAAATAATGACAAAAGGCAACACCATAATGAAAGAGGTAGGTTACAAAAATAATGAAATACATAAGAGGTAGAATAACACATGAACTTTATTTAGTAGAACAAATTTGTGTATCTTGGTATCCAAGTATGTATGAAGATTTAAAGGTGACTATATATGGGAGCATATGAACATGTGAACGAGTGGAGACACAGTTTATAGTTGTGTTGGAGTAGGTAAGTGCCTTTATTTATCAAGGCAGAATCTAGATTTCATGCCAAGTAATACGAAATCAAGTAGCCTTACATACCTCGCTGTACGACCTCGCTATTACCTCGAGATGACCTTCCCTTCCTCCAAATATTTATCTACAACATACTAGGTGATGAAACTAGCATTAGTAGCCAATAGATACATCTTGACAACCCAATCTCATAAAAAACCAACATACGGGCAGCAAGCATATAATTGTAAACCCGAGCATATTCTTTCAACCTTTTCGCCCCTAATCGTACTTTCTAATACACATTGTCATATACATATTATATGCATCCTGTTCCAGTTTCATAACAGTCTTACAACATCCCACAAGGCACAAGACATAACAATTCTACGCAACATACTTATAGGCGAAATAACGTTACATCCCTTCGCTATGTTATGACGTTGATTATTCCAAACCTTTACCAACTTCAACAAAACTTTTCCCACAGAATTTATATGTAACAAATAGTCCAAAAAACGTTCAAAACAGTCCTTAAAATTGGTGGAGGAAGTGAGACCATAGCCACCAATCAATCAGCCCACAAGTTCCTATTACGAGCACAATTACAATATCACGCAAGAACTTACTTTCGCGGACTGTAAAAATGGTCCAACAGCCTTTATACATCATTATAGAACAAATAATCATTAAGAATAGTAGCCTCCCTTCATAATCAATCAAACCAAATAGAAAGCTTCCAAATAAACAAGAATAATGTACAACAACTTTTGGAATACATGTTGTCCAACAATTTCAGCAGAGACATAACTAACATAGTCTCTTGTTTTGCACAAGAAAACTATATTAACACACAACTATAATCACTTACCTTTACTATCAAGGTTGAGGACCTCCTTAACAACCCTAGAGGGTTATGTAGGCTACCTTGTGAAGTGAAATGAAGAGAGAAAAAGAGGCTTAGGAAAGATGAAAATTTGTTCCAAAGTGAAATGAATTAAGGAGTTGTTTTGAGCCCATTTTTAAAGAATCTCTTGGCTGACTTTCTTTTGACATTTTGACCACATACTACCACATATGAATAAGGTGGTGAGGAAGCAGTTATGCCCTCACACTTGGGCCTAAATGGGTCTCAAAGTTGATGGACCTTGGCTGCCCATTTACTTAATTCCTCTTCACTTAGTTTAGGCCCAATTAGCCAAGTGGGTTGTGGTGTACCTGGGCCCTTTTATTATTCATCTTGGGCTGAAAATAAAGTACATTTATGATGCTAAAAGACGAGTTAAAGTTACACCCTTAACGAGGACTTTATTCATAATCGGACTTGAACAAACTCGACGTCGGGCCTCGTCTCTATTTAGCTAGCAAATTTAAGCTAAGCAAGTAGGTGACTCACCTGCTAGCTTCTTAAGTCCTATAAGCACCTCAAGTCTCTTACTTTGTTTAGGGTTGTGATTTCCTTAATTTGACTGAAAGCTTATTTACACTCGACCTTCTTCAACGTTAGACGTACATATCGCCCTTTAATCGGAGATTCTAGCACTTTTTAAAATTGGCACTAATTTGACCAAACCATATCATGTTTCATTTGCATAATACTAGTATTGTATGATGTGGGGTGTTACACAAAATCTCTAAATGGTGGGTTTTTGTATTTCAGAAATAAAAGTAAAATTACGACTATACTATTACGCGGGAAAACACTCAATTTTAGGGACAACTTGGGAATTGTGTTGCCCATAGATCATTGACTTGATTACCTAGGTAACATACTTGCAACTGAATATTGGTATGCAAGATGGTAACACAGGCTCTTCCAACCCTCTTTTGAAGGTGAAGGTCGAATTTCACCATGGTTGTTGGTCGGCCACCATATAGTGCCAACAAATCGTTACCCATTGTCCCTGTCAACCTCCCCTTGATCAGGTTTTGTTGATTAGACAAAAAGACATTGATCAAATTTGGTCGTCGAGTTCTATTTTCCTATTCTTCACGACCTTGGTCTGGGTCATGCTAGTAGGCAGGGTTTGGTGTTGGCCACCACCAAACAACAATAAAAATAAACGGAAATAGACAATAAATGCAAAATCCCAATCATAGAAATGTAAAACCTAGGTCATCTCAAGTCAAATACCCATGGTTCCCTCAACCCCAAGTTCAGGGTGCTTAGGTACTCATGGCTAATGTAAAACCAACAAAAATCCATATAAATGACAAGATTGAGAATTTTACCCAAGGCAATGAAGATAGAAGACCCTACAAGTAGCAAACCGAAAGCTTGATAAATTGACAATGAGCACAAAGTAAGGTTTACAATCCCCAAAATTGGGTTTTCCCAGAGAAAAAGATAATCTAAACAAAAATCCTAAAAATACTCTCGAGAGAATATTCAAAGATGACAAAACCTTCTTCGGTTCGAATCTCCCCTTTCTAAAACCCTAACTTAAAATATATACAGTGTTTACAAAATAACCCTGGCAGCTAGTATGCCTTGCAAGTATGACTTGTAGGGTGACCTATGAGTCATAATCGAGGTCTCGTATCACATTCTTGACATCTTGGGATAAATTGGTTGATCCACAGGTATGAGTCACTGCTTGGGCTATGGCTTGTATGTCCCTCTCGTGGTCTTGGCCTTTTAGTTTTTGGTCTAATATTTTGACTCTCTGATTCCTATTACTAATCCACCTATACGAGTCATGGTGAGAACTATGACTCATGGGATGGCCTCATACCGATGACCTCTAGTTAGCAGATTTCTGAAATTTTGCTCTCTGATTCTTGCTATGGCATATCCCACGAGTCATAGTTGAGCTCGTATGTCCTATGATTCAGCGAAATTTGCAATTTTTATTTAAAAATCTTGCCAACCTAACTTTTCTACAAAAACAACACAAAACACACAATAACCATAAAAAGTCGCATTAAGAACTTACAAAATCCCTTATTTTAGGGATCAAATGTGTTGCATTTTGACACCATATCAATAACCTCAACTTAGAATTGTTGCTTGTCCTCAAGTGATGACTCAATCTATCTAGACAATAAGAAATACATAGTAGCTACAATAATGACATATACAATACCTCATTTGATTCAAGTACCCAACTAGCATTTGCAAACCAAGAATGCAAGGTCATCAACCGTCCACAATCGCTGGTATAGTCACATGCTACTCAAGTAGTGCAAATGCCCTCACTGGAAAGAAGTCCCTCATACTCACTCAAAAAAAACATTTAGAATTCAGGGACAGAGGAAGCATTCTCACTCTCACATTTGAAATTCATGCATACTGACTAATACCATAGGCTTGCTTCTATACTCATCTTCTGGCCTAGTGATAAAGTGGATTTGGATGACTTTAGGGCATATGGGTTTGTAACATAGGTTCAGGGGGCTTTGGTATGGCATTTTAGGAAGGTAGTGACTAAAAGCTATCCTTGAACTATGTTTATCAATACTTTTCTCTTTCATAACCCAACCTTTTTCAATAAGTCCACCCGTATTCTCCTATTTTTCAATTTTTCGAGTGCTTTCTTTCTATTTTCAGCTGTGCCTTATTTCTAAACTCCATTCTTGCTACTTTTTCTCAATTCAAGACACTTTTTCTCTTATATTTTCTTTTTTAACTTCACTCAGCTTATGCTTTTTCATTTCTTTCTTTATTTCCCTACTAACCACCTCATTGTCATTACTCTACCATAATAAGGGCTACCCTCAACTTAGGCTTTTAGCCTTAGGTGAAGTACAAAATATATATTCCTCACCCCAGGGCCACAACTTGTAGCCACCCTCAACTTAGGCTTTTATTCTCAATTAAGGTTCATATTTCCAAGGATAGGCCAGGGCTAATATCAAGGTATTTCCTCAAACAAGGTTAAGCTAGCAAGGTATCAAGAAAGATAGAGGAAATGATAAGCTCCAAATTATGGAACAAAGGATTCTCTCACTCACTTGGTGGGTAATTTAGGCTAAAAGAATCAAATCACCAAACTAATCTTAGAGTACTAAGGCATGTTCTGAGTCCATGCAAGATGGTTGAATATAGAAAAATAAGCTTACCACACACATGGCATTGCATCCACAATCAAGTATAGACACACATGTCATGCTTTAAGCCTCAGCTTACCTTCACTCATATAAGAACGAACATTGTCATATACTCGAAAATGTATGAATGCATCAATAACCGCAATCTCAAAAATTTTAAGGGTACTTAATTTAAAACACATCTAATGATTATGTATATGCCAATAGATAACACTACTATGAATTTACGCATTATCTACACTACCTAAACATGTTGGTTCAGTAGAAAAGTAAATATCCACAAGCAAAACGAAGCACGACAAGAAAACCTTGGGATCTAAAGTAGGGGAAGTTATGGACTTGAGGCTACTCAGACTTCACTTTAATCCATAACTTTCCACACCCTACCAGTATATGATAGTTTGTCCTCAAAGTAAAAGCACATAGAAAAGGTGCAAAGGGCATACCTTGGGTTGCATCCTAAGAAGCGTCTTGTTTATTGTCATCACTTGATTGTGTCATCATCCTTTATCAACTATCATCAAGGGTCCACACCTCACTCTTGAGCTTGTCTGGGTGCTTCATGGATTGGTGAATATCGAATATTACCTCTTTATCATTGACCCTAAAGTGTAGTTTACCTGAACATATATCCACTAGGGCTCTCCCAGTGGCCAAAAATGGTCTGCCTAAAATAATGGGCACCTAAAAATCAACTTTGAAATCAAGGATCACAAAGTCCGCAGGAAAGATGAATTTATCAACTTTAACAAGCACATCCGAAAGGATTCCCTCTAGCGTTTAAATGGTTTGATTCGCCATAAACAACCTCATTCTTGTCGGGGTGGGAGTGCCAAGGCCAAGCTTTTTGAATACAACAAGAGGAATTAGATTGATGCTTGCTCCTAAGCACACAGTGCTATTACGAACTCAACATCACCAATGGTACAAGGGATGGTGAATGCACCGGGATCCTCTCACTTTTGAACAAGACATTTGGTCATAATTGCACTACATTATTGGAGTTCTTATGGGAACTCTTGGGTCAAAGTGCATTTCTTGTAAACCTAATCCTTCAAATACTTGGCATACCCGGGCAGTATCCCCAAAGCTTCTAGAAGAGGGATTTTGATAGAGAGTTGCTTCAATATTAATAGGAAGTGTTTGAATTTACCCTTCTCTTCTTTTTCCTTAAGCCTTTAATGGAAAGGAGGAGGAAGTTTGGGAATGATTTCAATCTCTCGTGCTCCCTTGACTCTTCTTGTTTCATCCTAACAACCTTCGGATCTTCTCCCTCAAACACGACTTCACTACCAAGGTCCTTCTCATCAACTTCATCCACAATTACCGGCATAGGGGATCTACAGTGCTTTTGCCACTCCTAGTCATCACTGCTATGCAATGCCCTTCATTTTTAGGATTTTGAATTGTATTGCTCGGCAATGTAGCCTTTTTGGTGTTGGTTCATTTGTGAAAACACTTGCAAAAAATTTTGTTCAAGTTGCTTAATCTCCACCCAGTGAGGCTCGATCTTTGGGTTAATATTTGCAGTGTCTGCTTTCATCCCCTTTAAGGTCTTATCTTGATGGTTGTCTCTCTTCAACAATTTGTCAAACATCTCTTCAAGCGTTGAAGTACTTGGCACGGTGTCACGGTTGTAGGGTGGCACATAACAACCATTCCTATAGCCCTCTCTTCTACCCCATTCGGCATCTGCCACTCTCTCTCTCTTTCATAGTAGCCACATCGGTTGTCTCTATAAGCACCATCACGACAGAAGTTCCCACATTGATTCGCGGAACCTTGCCTCTAATAGTCTGAGTTTGGACCCTTAGGGGTTATTCCAGAAACCCGCCGCTTGGTTACTCTTGAAACAAGCATCTTCATCAAAGAAAAGATCTTCATATATAGGAGCCTTAGGAGGTTAGTGTGTGACCGCATGGATGCTTGCTTGGTTTTGCTTCAAGACCAAGTCCATACTTGTGCGAAGTTGAGCAAGTTGCTCCATGATTTCTTCATGGACATTCGCTTGCTCATTATTTGTGTTGACTGCAGAAGAAATCTTCATAGAACCTCGCTCTTGTTGACCCCATACTCTATTTTTTTAAACCACTTATTCCATTATCGTGGCTATCAATGCAAAAGGTTGGTTAAGAAACATGCCTCCTATGATTGTGTCGGCACAAGCTTGACTATTCTCATCAAATGCTCGATAGAAAATCTCAGCCAAGGCATCATCAACAATCTTGTGGTCAGGGACCATCCTTAAGCATTTGGTAAACCTTTCCAATGTTGTGCTAATAGAGTCACCCGACAGTTGCTCAAAGTTATTGATTTGGTCCTCAAGCTTGAACTTCTTAGATCTTGGGAAGTACCATTCAAGGAGTACTCTCTGAAACTCAGCCCAACTTGTAATTGTACCTGGAGGAAGCTCAGCCAACCACACAGCTACATTACCAGTTAGTGAAAATGGAAACACCCATAAACCAACGGCATCAAGAGATAGATTTTGTGTCTCCATTACACTTTTTCACACAAAGACGACATTTTGGAGATGACAGTGAGATCCTCTGAAGGTAGCCTGATAAACAACCCACGATTTTGGAGCATTCAAAGCAACCCACTTGACATCGAGAACTTAGTGTCTGCCGGTAAAGGAGGCAACACTATAACACCAGTGACGTCCATGGCCATAGGGTTCAAACAATATTGGTTCAAACCATAAGCCTTCTTATAAAAGTCCTTAAGTTATGGCCTATCATCTTTTGGATGTGGATTCTCTTCTCTCTCGATATATTCATTCATATTCATTTCTTTCTCAACCACAACATCCTCATTCACTTGAGCCATTCTTCTACCAAGCTGATGGATCTCGAAATTTATCGGAAATAAGGGAGTGCCATGGATCCTCGTATTTGGCATACCACCTAGTATGCCTTGCAATTAAAATCATATAGCAAAAACTAAAGTAAAATGCACAAGCCTCTATAAATCAATAATAGAATTAACTAATAGTGAAATCAAATCAATAACCTAGTAGTATTCCGCAGCAATGGCACCATAATTTTTTATGACGTTTACGCTCCAAAAAGAAAGCGGTCATTGTCAGCAATTAACCTAACCGAAGGTTAGGGTCGAATCCACATAGAATAACATGGATGGACTATAGATTTCACTACTAATCATTTCAAGCATCAATAAATAAAATCTCTAAATAGGAGAGGGGGATTTGTAATTTAGAAATAAAAGTAAAATTACGACTATACTATTAGTCGGGAAAACACTCAATTTTAGGGACAACATGGGAATTGTGTTCCACATAGATCATTGACTCGATTACCTAGGTAACTTAACTACAACTGAAGATTCGTATGCAAAATGGTAACATAGGTTCTTCCAGCCCTCTTGTGAAGGTGAAGGTCGAATTTCATCATGGCTCTTGGTCGGCCACCATGGCATTCCAACTAATCATTTCCTATTGTCCCAGTCAACCTCCCCTTATTCAGATTTGGTTTATTAGATGAGAAGGCATTGATCAAATTCTATCGTCTACCTCCCTTTTCCTATTCATCACGGCCTTGGATGGGCTTGTGATAGTAGGCAGGGTTTGGTGTTGGCCACAACCAAACAACAATCAAAATGAAGGGAAATAGATAATACATTTGAAACCCCAATCATAGGAATGCAATAAACCTAGGTCATCTCAAGTCAACTACCCATGGTTCCCACAACCCCAAGTTGTGTGTGCTTAGCTACTCATGGTTAAGGCAAAACCAACAAAAATGCAAACAAATGACATGATTGAGAATTTTACCCAAGGTAATGAAGATTGAAGACACCACATGTAGCAAACCAAAAGCTTGATAGATTGATAATGAGCACAAAGCAAGGTTGACAATCCCCAAAATTATGTTTTCCCAGAGAAAAAGACAATCTAAGCTAAAAACCTAAAAATACTGTTGAGAGAATATTCAAAGATGACAAAAACTTCTCTGGTTTGAATCTCCCTTTTTAAAACCCTAACTTAAACTATATATAGTGTTTACAAAATAACCCTAAAAATAACACAGAAAAGACAGCTGTATCTACTTTGCCTTGCAGGTACGACTCATAAGGTGACCTACGAGTCGTAATCGGGATCTTGTGTCAGGTTCTTGACATCATGGACTAAACTAATATGACCCACAGGCATGACTCATTTCTTGGGCTACAACTCGTATGTCCTTCAATTTTTTGTCCAAAATTTTGGCTCTCTGATTTCTGCTATGAGTCCACCTATACGATTCGTGGTGAGAACTATGACTCATTAGATGGCCTCGTAGGGGTGACCTCTACTTTGCAGATTTCTAAATTTTTAGTCTCTAATTCTTGCTATGACACACCCTATGACTCGTAGCTTGGACTACGAATTGTAGGTGAGCTCGTTTGTCTTATGATTCAATAAAATCAACAACCTTTCTTCAAAAATCTTCCCAACCTTACTTTTCTACAAAAAAACACAAAAACACATAAAAATCATAAGAAGTCATATTCAGAACTCACAAAATCCCTTGTTTTAAGCTTCAAATGTGCTATATTTTGACATCATATCATTATTATACTTATGCATTTTGATTATGTTTCCTATCTCTTGCTTGCATTGCATCTTTAAGTTGATTGAGTAGAAAAGTGGGTTGTTACCTTCCAATTAGAAGAAGCACTACACTTGTTTGCCAACGACACATCCAGTCTTCTCCGGTGATCTCTTTCTCTGGCGAAATCAAATTCCAGATCATTGTTCAGGATCTCCGTGACTCTCTGGAAACTCGCATTTCTTCTCCATCAATAGAAAACCCAACAAGCACCAAACCCAGATACAAAAACGATTCAAAATCTTGTCAACATCTCGTTGATCTCCTACGATGACATAAGAGTTCGTGACGTCGACTACTTTAGAGATCTTCACCATTATGACGGTCCAGGTTCACTCGTTCCTCCATTTCTTTGTACTTCTTGATTTTGAAATTCTTTGTTACGGATTCTCCTTTCATTATACGTCATGATTTTGATATTCTTTGTTACTGATTCTTCCTTTCTCTGTGCTTCTTAGGCTGATTACTGTTATAATTTGTTTTCCATATATTGTGAGCTTCAAAATTCCTATTACTTTTTTTGGCCTGTATTCAAATTTCTTATAGTACTTGCATTAGGTTGTTTTTACTTTTGTATTTTCTTAGTTTCTGGGCTTCGAAATCCTTGATCACTTATAGTGCTGGGTAGTTGTGCCATATTGCTGGATATTGTTGATTACATATTAATTGTGGGCTGCATAGCATATTGTTTTTGGCTATCTTCCTATTATTGGTAGTTTTCTGGTTGTTTACTATTATACTAACTAGATTGTTTTACTGTTTTACTTGTATTTTTTTCATTCTTTGAATTTTGTAGCTTAGAGTGTTTTTAGTTCTTAGTTACTGGAGTTGGGATCTCATGGTGGACTAGGGTCATGTCATTGATCGGGGTCAAGGGTTAGGGGTAGGGATGGTAAGGGAGACATGGGTTTATTCAAGTTAAGGATCGGGTCATGAAATATAGGATCACTTACAGGAAAATCCATAGAACTAGTGAAGTGTCTTAAGAGGAGACATATCAATATAGCATGTGTCCAGGAGACCAGATGGTTAGGCACCAAGGCTCGGGATGTGGATGGGTTTATGCTATGGTACTCGGGTGATTCTAGGGAAAGAACGGTGTAGGTATCTTAGTAGACGAGGATCTGACGGAGTATGTGTTTGAAGTTAGGAGGGTTAATGATAGGTTGATATTTATCAAACTCGTGGTTGGTAGACATGTGGTGAATATAGTTAGTGCATATGCACCCCAAGTAGGCCTAGATGAGGAAGTCAAAAGGCTCTTTTGGGAGGATCTGGATGAGGTTGTGTACGAGATACCGGAGATAGAAAAAATCATCATTGGGGTGACTTTAATAGGTATATCGGGGAAACTACTAATGGGTTCAAAGGTGTTCATGGAGGCTTTGGTTTTGGTGAGAGTAATAGAAGTGGGACGTCTCTCTTGGATTTTTCCAAAGTCTTTGAGTTAGTCATTGCGAACTTGTGTTTCCCAAAGAGGGAAAACCATTTGATTACCTTCCGTAGTACGGTAGCTAAGACTCAGATAGATTACCTACTTCTCCGTAAGGGCGATAGAATCTTATGTAAGAATTGCAAGGTTATTCCGAGTGAAAATGTTTCCACTCAACATAGGCTTTTATTGATGGATGTGGAGATCAAGGGAGTAAAGAATAAGAAGGTTATGTACGCCCAACATAGGATTAGATGGGGAGGCCTTACTCCTTCCCTTTCTCGCGAGATGGAAGAAAAGTTGAGAAAGTTAGAGGCATGATATACTGAAGGTAATGTGAACAGTATGTGGGACATGACTGCTGGTTATATAAGAAAGTAGCTACCAAGGTACTAGGGGTTTCAAGAGGGATCTTTGGTGGATGTCAGGGCGATTGGTGGTGGAATGATGAAGTCCAAGGTAAAGTGAAGGATAAGAAGGTTGCTTACATAAAGTGGTTAGAGTGTAGGGATGATGAGAAAGCAAAAGCTTAAGGTAATCTATAAGATGGCCAAGTCAGAAGCAAAGATGGCAATGACGAATGCTATGTCAGCAGCATTTGAGCACCTTTATGAGCAGTTAAGTGATAAAAGCGGAGACAAGAGACTGTATAGGCTTGCTAAAGTAAGAGAAAAGGAAAGCTCGTGACTTGCACCAAGTAAAGTACATCAAGAATGAGGAGGGAGAGTTGTTGGTGGACGACACTTCCATTAAATTAAGGTGGCAAGCTTACTTTCATAAACTCTTAAATGAAAAAGGAGATAGCGATATTAAGCTGGGTGAGTTGGCACACTTCGAAAACCATTGTGATTTTGGGT
>JAOTQR010052027.1:0-14527 GCA_025774065.1 Solanum ossicruentum
GAGAAGGTTTTAAGCACTCGAAATGGCCGCTAAATGCGGTTATCCGACGATTAAATTATTTGACTAACTTTTGATTTATCTTGAAGAGCAATCGATTAATTTTGATTTAAAAGACTTAGACAGGACCTGAAAAAGACTTGACCATATTTGACAAGATTTGAATTAGAATTTGACATAAAACCAAAGGCGATTGACTAACTCGACTATTATTAACTCTTTTGTTATTCTTTATAAAATCATATTTATCTTCTTTGTTATTCTTTTATATGTATACGTATATATATAATTTTTGGAAGACTTACTCCATTCACACAAAACATTTAATGTTAATTTTGAAAATATAAAACCAATTTCTTCTTAAGATAAAACCAAATTAACACAAATGGTCTTGTCGTACTGGGGAGTTTAATCAGATTAAAACCAAAAGATTAATGTCAGCAGCAAGCAAAACAATAAATGATAATAAACAATAAAATAAATTGGGCTTTAACAGGCCCAATCTTCCTTCGTCCTGTCCTAATTCTAAGTTTGGGCCTGCCAAGCCCATCAAAATTCCTCTCCGGCTGCTCCCCGGGCTAGGCTCTTGTTGTTCCTATGTTGACTCGAAAGGAAGGACTTAGGCCTCCGTGGCCCATCGAAAGATGCAAGGAGGGTGGGAGAGTCCCATGGACTCTCAAAGGAGTATTCATACAAAGGAAGGAGAAATAAATTAGTATATGAGCAGGAGATTACATATGATTTCAACCACAATGAAATAAGTAAAAAAAAATGTAAACAAGATTAAAATATCCAATGAAAGCATGTTAACTCACGTATACGGATGTGTTGTAGCTAGCATATGAAAGAATTATTAATACTGATGATAACGCGATGATGACAGCAAGAGTATGACAGTAAGAGTATGACAAGTTTCGAGTAAAACATGGCAGCAAGTAATCATACTCCCAAATAAACTCTTGATGAAAAGACTTTCATTACAAATAGGAGAGATTACTAATGTTTTTTTTTTCTGAAATAGCTTAAAGGTTGTTCCCTCAAAATAAACTGATATAACAGCAACGAAAGCGACAGATAACAGGGGGACTTCATCAGATACCCACAATAGATAGAAAAATCACATTACGGCGACAGAGAAATAACACATCTGACAATATGGAGTAGAAATAGGGTATTACAGCATATTGCAGGTACATAGACAGTAACATCCACATTATTATTTGTATTAATCCTTGATTAGGCTTTAACAGTAAACGAAGGGGGTAAACAACTGACAGGGAGACACAGATGAATCCGAGATGACATGATAATCAGTTTCCTTAATAAAATATTAAAGTTTGAGCATCCAACAAATAAGACAGTCCCCTACATCACAATGTGCAAAACAAATTCACTTCGGAACATTAGAAGCAAAGGAAAATATAGGTTGCTTGAAAACTTGAACCAGGATCAAAACCCGAAAGCTTTATATTAACATCCTTTTGGTGTCAACATAACAACAACCAAACAAAGCAATGAATGGGAACAACTAAGTCAATCACCTAAAGAATCAAACCAACAAGTAGAGGTGATCTGATTTTTGCAAAATGAAGGGCAGACAAACTCTTATCATGACATAAGGAATAGAGAATTTGAGAGGATCTGAGGCATACAATGAAATGTGCAGGTTTTGAGCTTAGCAACCAAAAGTCATGATCAAGAAATAAGTTAAGGTCACAAAATGAAGGCATGACAGTTGAGAAGCAACAGCAAACTTTTGCTCATTAAATCCAAATAATGTTTTCTCATGAATAATGTATGAATAGGTTAGATATTACATTGTAGTCTCAACCATTTGTTGTGCCAGAAATACATTAAAGGAATATAAAGTTCCCAGACAACAAATGTTCTGCTTAGTCACAGGAAGTTTAAAACATGATCTTTAACATCTTATAATCTTAATAACAAGCAGATTTCGAATAGATGGGAAAACCATCATGTAGTATAAATGAACACATTTTTGTAATTTAAGACTAAAACTTTGAGAGGTAATGCAATATAAAGAAATACCGCAACAGTGTTAGACAAATATATTCATAATATGAGGAATTAATAGATAATTTAAAGGTTCGAAATCAGACAAACCACAACCAGCAGCAACAGGGGATCTGAAATATGAAGACTATCACATTATCATCACAGAGACTATTTGACACATAAGTCATGGAACATGATGAAGGCTATCCATTTTTATCCTTGCGAACAAATTCAGATACAACGATGAAAACAACACTAAAGACTTCTGGAAATCATTTTCTTACAGTGACTGACATCATCAACTCATCACAAATAAAGAGTTGCAATTCAGCAAATCGAAATGTAACCATAACACTTGATACAACTTTACTCAACACATGCAATCATAACATATAATGGACTTGGAAGTAAAGCGAGATAAGGGTATTACCTTTTTCGGGGCAACGAACTAGGACGACGAGCTCGACAGAGTCTCCTCACCACCCAAAAGCTTGGTCTAAACTGTTCTCGACCCAATACTCTTCAGTTTCGAACCTTTGAAAACCAAATCCGTTTCTCAAAGATTCGACTTGAAAATATGCTATCGATTTTTTTTCTTTTTGTTTTTTTTTTGAGTTGTAAGAACAAAGTTGATCTCAAAACAAGCTTGATTGATCTTTTTTTTTTAGGATTTTTCCCCCCGTCCCCTCTCCCGATTCTGAAGGAGTCTATATAGCTTCCAACAATTGAGGGAAAACGGTCGAACAAGCTGGATTCCACTACGGATTTCAAAATTTGAATCCCCAAAAGATCATTGTTCTAGCTTTTATCCTTTAAATGTGGAATAAAGGTTGATTAAAGTGGAATATGTGAGCAGGTTGTCAAAAAGATCGGCGCATGCGTTGGGATTTCTGGGGAATGATGGCGAAAATGAGGAAGAAGAAGGTTGGGGAGGAGATTCATACCGAGTTTTGGGGGAATTTGGTCGGGGATGGGGCGGCTAGGGTTTGATGAAGAAGAAAATGGAGAAGAAATGAGGAGGAAGAAGAGAGTGTGAGAGGATATAAGGGGCGCGTGAGTCACACGCACCCGTAATTTTTTTTTTAAGGATTTTAAATTAAAAAAAGTGATTAAAGAAAAGCATATTTTGTCAAGATAATTATTTACGAATGATTTATGAAAAGGCCGGACAAAATTGGGTGTCAACAGGACCTAAGTTTTTCCAAACATATTTTCACCTATACTTAGCCTTATTTCACCCTCATATCACCCAGAAACATTACCCAATATTTCCTCAAACACTTAGACTCATTTCTAACCCTAAATTCAAGTCCTAAACTCAAGGCCAATCTCAAGGATTTCTTCAAGCACCTCACCAAAGCTTCAAATCTCCATTAAAGTCTTCTTCAAGAACTTTACAAAAGCTGAGGTATGTGGTGTTGAACCATTGGGTTCTTTCACCCATGGTGCCTAAACCCTCTTTTACTTAATATTGCATGATTTAAAGTTGATTTTACATATGGGTCATGTATATTGAGAAATTTACTACACAATGATTGTAGTTCATGAAAGTATGGTTGTTTTAGCATGTTTTGAGCTTCAAATCTTGGATCTAATGTTGGATGTGATGAGGAGTTTTGAGATGAATTTCTTGGGGGGTGTTACAAGGTGTTGATTAAGGCTTTTACCACTGATTTTCCTACATGATTTCATCTGTAAATTGCAAGCTCTTTTACCCCCATTACATACCCCCAAGGTGTTTGACAAAATGTCCGGTTATGATTTCTTAAGGAAATGAAGGTCTAAAGCTTGAGATATGATATGATTGACTATATGATTATGAAATGTGCTTATGTACATGATGAATACTATCTGAAGTGTTGTGGTAGACCATGCCCAATTCGGGGACCCAGTTGAGGGGTTGAATGCTCAACCACTAGGGTAATGGGTGCGATCATCACTAACCCAGTTGAGAGATTGAATGCTCAACCACTAGGGTAATGGGTGTGATCATCACTAACCTTGATGAGGAGTTTGTACCTCACACACTAGGGTGGTGGTTGCTATCATCACCAACCTCAAGGGGTTTATACCTTGCAATCTAGCTTTGTCTCCTCCTCACATATGATATCATATATGAACATGGTTTACTTAAGCATGTTTTACTTATGCATTGCTCATATATGTCATATTGTTATATTATATCTATTGCCTATTGTTATGCATTTTGGATTATGATGCTTATCTCTTGTTGCATTGCATCTCACATACTTAGTACATTCAAACGTACTAACATATACTCTTGCCTACATGATATCACCATGTAGGGACCGATGCCCAAGTTAATCATCCTCCTCCTCCACGTGGCTAGACGGTGTTATTCCAAGCGTGTTGGTGAGTCCTCCATTCTAGGGACTTCGGTTTATGTTGATATTATCTTTGTAATGAGACATCTTTCTTATGCTCTATGTTGACTATGAGGGTGAGTCCGGTAGCTTGTCTTGGCCCCTGCTATATCTATGTATTAGAGGTGTTTATTGGACATACTATGTACTTTTGATGACCTTGACTCTTGTCTCTTGTTTATGATGTTTATATGAGTTCCCTTAGTCCTATTACCCTATTATTACTCTTTACATCTTTGTATGCTTCCGCGACCAATGATGTATAATGATAAGTTAAGAGGCTTGTTTGGGGTTCCTTTAAGTTCCTTATTCACCTTGTCACGTCTAGGCCTTAGGCTTGGGTCGTGACATAAGCCCATCTCAGTTTCACCCTATTGGATGGCTCCTATAGAGCTTTTGGAGCTTAGTGTTCAGTTTGAGGACCTCTTAGGAAAAGGGTTTATTCCTTCGAGTGTATTTCCATGAGAGTGTTTCTATCCTATTTGTTAAGACGAAGGACGGGACCTTGTAGATGTTTATAGACTATAGGAAACTTAACAAGGTGACAATGAAGAACTATTACCCCCCGCCTCGCATTAATGATTTACTTGACAAGCTTTAGGGTGTTGCTGTGTTTTCCAAGATTAGCCTAAGATCCGATTACCACTAGTTGAGGATTAGGACAGTCAATGTCCCTAAGACTGCATTTTGCCCGCTATGGCAATTGTGATTTTCTGGTACTAATGCCCCTACTGCCTTTATGGACTTGATGACCCCAGTACTTAGACCCATCTTGATTCCTTTATGATCGTATTCATCGATGATATTTTAGTATACTAGCAGAGCAGGGATGATCTTGTTCAGCACTTGACATATGGTGTCCAAAGAAGGAATAATAGTCGATCTGGCCAAGATTGAGGCCATTCGAGATTGGGTTAGGCCTACAAAGATCACACTGATACAGACTTTCATTAGTTTGGCTGGGAATTACCATTGCTTTGTTGAGGGCTTTTCTACCATTGTTGCCCCATTGACTAGTTAGGTGTCCCTTTTGAGTGGTCTGAGGAATGTGAGTTGAGCTTTCAAAGGCTCAAGAAGTTACCACCGCACCTATCTTCACCCTTCCATTTGAGGGTGTGAGCTTTAATATATATTGTGATGCATACAGTGTTAGTTTTGAATATGTTTTGATGCAGCAGAGTCAAGTCATTGCCTATGCCTCCCGACAACTGAGACCACACGAGCGCAACAACCCCACTCATGATTTAGAGTTACCGACAATAGTCTTCACACCCATGATGGTGGCAGCACTACCTATACGGGGTCCACTATGAAATTTATACGGACCATTGCAACCTTTATTACATTTTGAGCCAAAGGGACCTTAATTCCCGATAGAGGCACCGCATTGAGCTCCTAGCAGATTATGATTTGACTATCATCTATCATTCAGGCAAGGTGAACGTGGTGGTAGATGCCTTGAGCCAAAAGGCAAAGAGTATGGGCAGCCTAGCTTATCAGTGATGCAAATGTTGTATCATCACCAACTCATCTGTGATTTCGATTAGAAAAACTTCTTGATTGTGCATAAATGATTTGACTGAGTCACATGTTAACGTCCTCTTAGGAGCATTACTTTATTATAAAAATCTTGCATCCTTGATTGAGTTGATTGAATAGATTTGTTGAGTGGAATTGTTGATTGACTGAGATTATTGAGATTGATTGTATTGAGCCTTACTTGTTCTTTAGCCATCTTACACACCAATATATTCAACGCACTGACGTCCATTCAGATTTGCATCGTTTTACGATGCAGATACAAGTGATAGAAGCACTCAACAAGCGCATCGTTGAGAACCGATCTTTACATTCTGAATTTGGTGAACTCTCCTTGCAATTCGAAGGAGCCTTCTTTATTTCATCTTGATTAGTAGTATTCTCTTAAGATAGTCCGGGACTTGTCTTGGCATCTTCTAGACTTGGATTAGAGGCTTCATAGATGTTGATTAGTGATAGTAAATTGATATGTACTTTTCAACTTTGTTCATTGGAAACTATTATTGACCGAGATTCAGTTATTGGTTAATTCATAGTCATTACTTGAGTATTTACTTCCGCTGTTGAATGTGATATGATGATGAGACCAGGTGGTTCTCTTGAGGAATCAACAGTGGTTGTTCAAGTGCTGGTGACACCAAGGGTACCCTCCCAAAGCATTTCAATATTGTCAAGTACAATTGATCGTTTATAACTTGAATTTACTATTGTAAAAGATCTGTTCGGTCTGACAAATCTTTGCACTCAGTATTTCTTCCGCTCCTACTCCAGTTACTCTCTTTATTTCTCTCTTCTATTTCTCACCTTTGCTCCCACACTCTTTCTGGCTTGCTTGTTTTCTTTCTTGAGCACACATTTGCTTACTTGAACACCTCACTAGGTCAGAATTTACCAATAGATGCTACTGCATTGCCTTACATCCAGTCCCTCACTTCCAGTCTAAGATGGAGTACTAGCTGCTGGTGCCCCATGAAGAGAATTAACTTTTCTGAGGCACAGAGAATTTGCACACTTCAACTGATTACTCCCCTCAGTTTTCTTCTGAGGCAACCTTGAAACTTGGATAATGCCCCCTCATTGTCATTAATATGGAGTCCAATAGCTTTTGCTCCCTTTTATCATTCTTTCTGAATTGGAACTAATAGGATTCGACTATATAGACAATTTCCAGCAATAGTACCTTGCACACAAATAGTAGAACAGCCAAGAGTATTGGTTGTAGTTTATCAGGATGTGTCGTCACAGAAGCATTCCACACGAGATGAAAATGCCCTCCACGCAACACCTCTCCCAGTCTAAAAAGGATGAGAATGACAGTTTGATCATCTGAAGCACACAGTGTTCCATCCAGTTATCAAAATGACTTCTTCACTAATCCTACATTAAATTCAGCATGGCTGCTATCTTTACTGGCAGGAAAAATTAAGATTTTACAAGGGATCCATGTCTGGGTATGATAAGGTAAATAATGAACACACTACTCCCGATAGATGTTTAATTTCATCAAGCTCTTGTGGTTGTATAGGGTATGCCTGCTATGGAATATTATTAGGGTAATCAGGCATTCAGAGAAACTTTCAATAAGTAATGGATGCAAAATTCAACAAGAATCCTTATCAGTGCAAACCCACAACCTACGATAGAGAATAGTAAACAAATAATTAGAGGGATGTCTCATATGAGACAATACAAAGTCTCTTCATATAGAGGAGCATAGCAGAAGTTACACTTGAAGTAGTGAAAACAAAAGTGCAGAGAGATAATTCTTTTTGAGATAGCAACGTATCAAAATTATTACTGCACCCAGATTTCATGACTTCCCAGCTCAAACTAAATCACAACTTCACAGAAAACTATCATCTCGCTTGGCCTCACTACGGAATATACACACGTTTCAGCTGCCAATGTGTGCTTTGCCTTTGACTGTGCCCACACACACATGAGAGAGAGCAGGGACATGGAATGAAAGATTAAACAGTGGTTACCAAATATTTGGAAATACAATTAGCAAACAATTACCACTATGCTCTCAGGTTGCCTCCATATAGGCCAAGATACCATAGATTAAAATTTTCTGTGCACAGTTACTGATAACAATCTGAGACCATACATTGATTAATCTTAATTCTAAAGTAGCTGAAATACACCTTAATTTGGCTAAGACAGCAAACAAAAGGAAGTTGTTCAGGAAACTGAGTTGATAGTGGAATTTTGTCAATCTTTAAATTGCTACCATTAGGATTGAAGCAGATTTTCCAACTAAAAGTGTGTTCCTTGATTTTTGTATCTTTTTCAAGGCAGAATTCCTGCAGTTTGAAGAATCTTAATGATGCAAGAATACTCGTTTAGAAACAAGGAAATCAGGGAATAAACTAGATTAGATCCTGAACTGATTCAATATAGAGTGATATGGGTAAGTTTTACTTAAGTACGACTGAACCTAATGTCTGTTAAGGCAAGGAACTTGAAACCTTAATCAGATTGGTTTAGCACTAAAATAAGAACTAATGTAACCGATTCATATAAATCAGTTTAGTTGAATTGAAGGATATAATTAGTAGACTTGAAGTAAAAGTAAATTCTCTTGATCATATAGCTTGAAACTAAAGTGAATCCCCTTGATCTTCAGATCGAATCAATTCAGCTGTAACATGGACTAGATCATTCGTTTCAAACCATTAACATCAATGCATTATAATGATATCCATATTGAAAATCTAAAGATATGTTAAAAAGTATTATAGCATGAGCTGTAAATAATTCCTTGCCTTGTATATTTAGAAGAATCGTAGGAGCAGATTCTATAAGCATATATCTTGTACTCATTGTATATGATATCAGAAAGAGAAGGTTCCTCTTTGTTTCGTAGTATTTAGAATCTCTTGGGTTCTATTATGTGGAAGAATTTCTGATCATTGACTGGTCATGTTAGAGTGATACCTGTATTTTACTGCCAACATAGGAGGCGGTACAGAAGATTTTACAGCTGGACGAGACATCACTGACAACTGAGTGTGAAGAGATTGGCTCTCACACTTCACCTACAACCTTGATCTGCTCATCACGTGCCCGCATGTGCAACGACAGCTTCAGAATCGATCTCAATCTCCAGGATCGCCTTCCCTTTCCCGGTGCATCCCTGCTGCTCCCATCCTAATTGGATAGCTTTTTTTACTTAGGAATTTCTGATTTGTCTTTGAACAGACTGTTTGGCATAACAGGTTTCTTGTTGACTTTACTTTGGTAGCTGTTTTGGTTACTCTGGTCACTTTAGTTGTGGTATCAATCCGTTCTGCACCATAGTTTCCCTTCTACTTTATTAAGGGACACTGTTTTGGTTACCTTGTCACCTTGATTGCTGGTGCAGTTTGGACTTTGGACTTCTACACACTGTTGTTTACTTCGTTAGTCATTGCCTGACAATTTATTAGTAGAAAATGGCTGATAAGAAAGGCACTGTGACTGAGATAGTTCCAGCACTGTCCAAGATCACAGAATATAAATTAAATGGGTGTAACTATTTAGACTGTAGTAAGAAATTAGGTCTAGCAAAGTGTAGAAAAGGAAGACCATCTTATTCAATAACCTCCAACTGATGAAATTAAAAAGGCTTGGACGAGAGAGGATGCTTACTCTTGAAAAATTATCAACTCTATTGATAATGACCTTGTTGGTTTGGTTTATCACTGTGAGTTTGCTAAGCTAAGGAATTAATGAATTATTTGGAGTCCCTTTATACAGACGGGGGAAATTTTTCTCGAATTTATTAAGCATGTAAGGCTTTCTATCGAGCTGAGAAGAAAGCTAAGTCATCATTACATCTCTCATGGAGTTCAAACTTATGAGGAACTGAATATGGTTTTCGCTTTTCCCATTCAATACTGACATCAAGGTACAACAGGTGGAGGGGGAACAAGTGACAATACTGAACCTTCTAACTGGACTACCCTCAGAATTTGAGACTGCCAAATCCCAAACTCTCTTAATTTTGGGAACACCTGTCCCCAAGATTTTTTCAATCGAATGTTGTCTATAGAGGGTAATCCATCCAATCAGCAAACCGGCATACATAAAACCAAATGAGCGAGAAATAGTACTGGGGTCTGGGAGGAGGAACAAAAACCAAAAGAGGCAACAGTAACATTGTACATGTTGTAAGGAACCTGGACACATTAAGTGGCACTATAAGAAGCTACAGAATCACAACCAAACAACTCAGACTGCTACTTGCTCTATCTAGTCACCTTTAGCAATTGCTATTACATTTTCAGCTGATGAGTACGCCAGACTCTCCCAATATCAGGACCGTGAAAGGATCTAGCCTAGTCACTGCTCATGCTGAGTCAGGTAATAAATGTTGCATTGTATCCTGAAAAGTTGGGTTATTGATTCTGGTTCCATCACTCACATGACATATCCAAAAATCATCTTTAGTTTTTGGTCGCACAAAGCACCATGTCCAATAACTATGGTTAATGAGTTGAATTGCAACATTGAGGGATCGGGGACTGTTAAACCCACTTCATCTGTTTCCTTGTCATCTGACTAAACTCTAAAGTATACATAACCTTGCATTTAGTCTGATCTCTGAGTAGATTTACCCTAAGCTAAAATTGTTGTATCTCATTCTTTCCTGATCATTGTATTTTCAGGATCTTATAACAAAAACAGATTATTGGCAAGGACATGTATCTAATGGTCTCTATATTGTTGACACATGGGTGCCTCGATCAGTTGTTGCTCTAGTGTAATTTTACCATTGAAGCACATTGTTAGATTGGGGCATCCTTCTCTACCTGTTTTGAAGAAGTTATGTTTCATCATATACCTTCAATAGAATGTGAGTCTTGTCATACATCATTGAAGCTTGTTCAGTCCTCGTATATATAAAGAACTTGATTTTGCTATTGAATTAGTTCACTCAATTTGGGGGTTCTGTCCTACTGTGTCTAAAATATGTGTCACCAAAGCCCATCAACACATGGAATCTCTAAAATTGAAGTGCAGATTCAATCTCAGTACCTACATGTTCAAACAAGGCCTCAAAGTCTCATCTAAAGGACCAAGAAGGTTAAATACAACAAACTAAAAGTTGCGCAGGTACTTTTATTTTGGGTACAGAAAACCGGGAGAGAAGATGACTTTGGCGATTACCAAGATAAAGAGAAAGGCATATACCTCAGGAACTCATAAAACGAAAAAGACGCTGCCTCTTTATGTGCATCACTATCATCACTGACAAATAGAATTCCTCCATCAAAGCCAATATTGTACAAGAATTCCATAGAAGTTGAAGCACTTGGATATCAATAGTAATAATTTAGAAAAGTACATATAGTTTTTGTCTAAGTGACACAATGTTACGGTCCACCTGGAATAATATAGAGCTATGAGAAGTTTGCTGAACTCTTTCCTTTGTTTTCGATCCATAGAAAGAGTTCTTTAAAGTTTAAGAATCAGGTCCTCACCCCCGCTTACCAAAACCCCAGAACCCTTAACGACAGGGCCTCCAGAAACTTTTCTTTTCCGACATCACTCCCAGTAAATGCTATATAGCAATTACTTACTGTATTCGAAAATATGTCCAAACACTATTCAGCTAGGGACACTTCTTCTGCATACAAGTTTTCCTTAATAATTGTTTGTTGAAGATAATTTTTCTCTTTGTTCTGGTTCTTTCTAGAGACAGGTCTAACAAGCATGTCCATCAGTCAAAATATACTTGGGAAGCCTCATCCACAAAAATGATTCCATGTGATGCTAGATTCTTCCTTCCTGTAAAAAATAAGGATCCACGTAAAATAGTGACTTCTTGTCTAAGACCAGAAGGAAAAGTGAAAAAGAATTGTTAGTTGTATGTCAATACGAAAATGGAACCGCAAATTGTGAATCCGAATATGTAACTGAACTTCTTTCAACATAAGATAAGTACAGTACAATTTGGGAAACGGTTAAAATTATTGAAACTGTTGCTGTACAAATAATAAGAGTTCTAACTTTAGAGCTTTAATTACAGAACTTGTAACAATCAAATCACAAGACATTGAATTCTGCCACTAGTTTTGCATCGTCCTCTTTAGAGTTGTCACTACGGGCTAACCCACCCCATCTGGGCGAGCCCATGTAGGCTTTGGAATTTGATGGATTAGGTCGAGCTAACCCATTTGTTTGTGGGCCAGAAGAAAGCTCGCCCAGTCCACTCGTACATGGGTTGTGAGCCTTGTTGGATCCGCCCACATTTTTACAAGTATATTTTCTTTTATAAATTTCTAAATTAAATTATAATTTCAAATATTAAAACAAATGGTAACAGGACAATATTACATGGTATTAATATTACTCTTAATATATTATAAAAACATAATTTGTATCTAAATTTTAATATTTAAAGTTTCTAAATGTACTTAGAGTTTACGTCTTATTATTTTAATACTCTATTTTATTTTTATTTTTAATTATTTTTTAATTCAGCCCATGAGCCAGCCTAACCCATATTACAAAAGTCTCAGATATCAACAAGTTTATTTGAGCCGGGTTAAAAAGCCTTTTTTTTAAAATGGGCTCCAAAGAGAGATTAGGCCAACGAGCCTAGCCCATATTAATAGCTATGATCCTCTAGTGCCTCCCATATTTTGACCAGACTTTCGTTTTGTTTCCTTCACCCAAAGTGCAAAATACTTGGACTAAGTGCATCTTCTCATGTTAAGAAATCATTTAAAGTCGAAAAACCAAGAATATGAATCCATTCTGCCCAAAAATGTCAATTTACATCCATAACTACACCTCCCCACTCCTGCAATGGCATACATCTCCACCCATAACCTTAGGGATCCTTCCCTGGCATCAAGAACTGCCACACTTTCTTATTTCAACTTCTGTTGAGGGTAGAAAGTTTTGGTCATATACACAATTATCATTCCATTGATCTTTGGATAAAAACAGGTACGGTACATTGCAATGTTCACCTAAGTGTACAGCAATCCACGCGTGCTTCTTCGGTTATCCCTTACCATTTCATCAAACTTCTTGTCTACTTTTTCTCCTTCTCTAAGTTTATGCATCAAATATTGAGGGTACGACGTCCTTTAACTACTTATGATACCCAAAGGGAGCATTCTATGATGAGGTGACAATTCTTTGTACGAAAACTGAAGCAGACGTTCTATAGCCGGTGCATTAAAGTGTCAAAGTATCAATACTCAAGACAGTTGAGTCATCCAACTAATCATTGGTGCGATTGTCTACTAAATAGAGAAAAAACTAAAAATTTAAATAGTCCAGAGGAACGGTAGAACCCAGTGATCTTCCCTGCCTAACCATTACTAAGAAAAACTTGCTTTGGGCGTAAATCATAGTACTACATTAGTTCAGTAGGAGAATCTAAAGCTACTGCTCCTAGGGTTAACATACAAAAATGGATTAACAAGTAGCAACAGAGTAAAGATGATATGCATATGAAAATAACATGTCATACAAGTATTTCAGAAATTCCAATAGAAAGCAATAAAACATAGAGCAATTTTCGTTTCATAGACACTAAACTCACACAAATCAATGTTTTTCAAGCACGACGATCCAGAAAGAAGTAGTGACCCTAAAACATTTCGTTATACAGAGAAACGCTGTGGAGTATGAGAAGGGAATACCAAAATTCTCATTCTACTCGACAGCGGTTCCACTGTATAACAGAAGGGTAAGGGTCAACAGCAACAAGCACTAGGGTTTTGGGCGCAGACTCAGAAAGATTTTATAAGCGGGGAAAAAACCTAAATCTGTTCATTTTCGTTAGTTATTAAGTTTAATAGTTAATAGTTTAATAGTTAATATATACATCTATTCTTGATATTAAAAATAGCATTTATTCGTTTTTTAAAAATAATGGGATAGGGAAAGGGGAAATGAGAGGGGATTACAAAGTGGGAATCGAACACTAACCAACAAGGAGGGAGTTCAAATAGCCAACCAACTAAGCTACTAAGATTCTTCGTAAACATCACTTTGTTGTTACAATTTTTTTAGGCGGAACACATATGCAAACCCTTAAATTTGTCCATGAATTTTAATTTAACACTCCATTTTAACTCATCAACTTCAATTTTCATGTTTTATTTTGACACTTTTGTACAAAGAATCAACAAAATTGGGAGAATTGTACTCCAGATGTCATGACATGACGCAAAAGTCAATTAAAAATACATAAATAATCTCTCTAACTTGTCCTCATTTTTTAATTTGGCACAATACATAAATTGACCCTTTAATTTGAAGCAAAATTTTAAGTTGGAACTCCAACTTTCAAAATGCACAAATAGGCACTCCAACTTGCCCATTTTTTATCAATTAGGTATAGCCATCTAAGCTGGCAAAACGCATGTTGCACACGAAAGTAGGACGCATTAATGCTCTTTTTCTGACACTTTTAACGATAAAAGGGGGCTAATTTGTCATTTTTACTCCTAATAACATCCCTTTATTTATAAATCATTATTTTTCAAATTAAAATATAATTTTTTTTTCTTTCTGAGAATTTTTTTTCTAATTTTTGATATTAAAAAAATTATTTCATAATTTAAAATATTTTTTAAAAATAA
>JAOTQR010052048.1:0-14526 GCA_025774065.1 Solanum ossicruentum
ACCAAATTCACTTGATACTCTAATCATGCACCAGAAATATACTTAAGTTCAAATTACCCAACATCCACAACAAAATTTTCCAATTGTATAATTATCCTTAATTTAAAAAAATATGGGGTCTAACAATAAGAATGCAATACACAAATATATATAGTTAAGTAATGTATGAGAAAAGGGAAAAGTAAGGGAAGAAATCCCATACCAAGTTGCCATGAATATAATGATGCATGACAACACATAATAGGTCAACATATGTAGGAATGTCACCATAACTGACAATACACCATGGAGCTATAACATGAAATCTCAGTATTTCCCCTACATCAGAAAAATGAAGTGTACTTACCAAGGTAGAACTCCACATTTCATAATCTATGTGGATCCACTACAAGCGATATTGGGGAAATCATAAATCCTATGATGACACGTAGTTATGGTATAATGTAATTTACTATAGAAGGGATATGCCTCAACTAATGGGTGAGCATCAATCCCAAGGTCCTTCTGGGGCTAATCCAACATTCCATGGAAATACATAATGTACGCATAAAGTCAGACTTGTCATAAATGATCGTAATTCATACTTGTGTATCATCAGAAGTTTGATGGTAATCTCATAGTACATAAAGTCATGCATAGAAGTAGCTCTTTTTTTACCAAGGGTCAAGTGGGAAGAGCACTCCCATCATTAATATACCAGCCATATCAAGTGTAAAGTGGGAGATATGCTCCCATCATCAACACACCATCATAAAAGAATATGCATAATCATGACCATGTGATGAATTCAAGAATGACATTGGCTTACATTCAATATTCTTAAAATCATGAAAGTAAAGTAGACACATGCATAATCTTAGAATTGAAGATCATTTGAATCATAATTGAAGGAACTCATTCATAATTTTCATATGCGTCATAGCATACTTGAGAAAAATCATGTATATTAGGAGTAATTCATGCATATTCCAGTTAAAAAAAATACAATTTACATCAAAATAATTAAATTTGAAATCAAATTCATGTAAAATTTTATTTGACCATACATGAATTAATAAATAATGAAGAAAATAGGTTAGGCTACATGGTGAAAAGTACCCATGGATGAAGACCCACATATCTTGATGAAGGATTGGAGGAATTAACATGAACTAAGCTTGGCTTGCTAGGTGTTCAATGGATTCTTCAATTGAAGTATATTGGAGACCTTGAGAGTGAATTGGAGGAGTTAAATTGGTGTCTAAATGTTTGAAGTGTGATTGGAAGTCTTTAGATAGGTTATAGTACTATCAGAAGGGTAATTTAGTCTAAAACACTCTTATAATGAAATTAGAAACAAGAGGAATGAACTAAATGCCCTTAAAAAGGGAGATTTTAATTGCATGAAACCACTGCATGAAAACCCACCATGGCTCGTGGTGTGTTCCATGATCCGTGGTGGGTTCCTTAGCTAAAATGGTGAGGTAGCCTAGGAGGGTTTCCTCCGTGAGACCATACCACGAGCTGTGGTGGGTTACCTTGTGGGTTATCACCAAGGAACCCCCTAAAATGTCCCAACACCACTAAGTGATGCCACCACAAGGCCCTTCATGAGCAGTGACGGACACTAGGAGCCATAAAGGTTCTTGGTGGGACACTTTCAAGAATATTTAGGAATTTTCATTTCTAAGACTTGTTTTCGACTTCCAATATCTAGGGACTTACAATAACTTCCCCTTGCGATCAGTAATCCTCGAATGAGGTGAGAGTAAGCTTCAATTGAGCAAAAGAGTATCAACAACTTAGTATGAATGCAAAAAATACAATTTTAACATCAAAATTGTAAAACATTCAAACCTTCACAATGAATATCATTTAAGACTAGTTTCATGAGCATGCATGTATGTTATGACATAAAAATATAGAAATGAATCTATTTGGACCATTTGAGCATGAATGAATGATCTATTACTTAGGCTTGAGTAAAGTGAAAATAATAAGGGTATCCTGGCATCATATCCAACTCTACTTCCCATGTGGCACTCTCAACTTGCCGGTTCCTTCAAAGGACGTTAACCAAAGTGACTTCTTTGTTCCATAGCCTCTTCACTTGCCTAGTCAAACTCTCAATCGAGATCTCTTCATAGGTCAAATTTCCCTAACCTTCATACTCATCGAAGGCGTAATAAAGCTTGGATCACTAATAAATTTCCTCAAAATGGATATGTAACATTGAATAAACCATAGAAATTTTCAATGGCAAGTCCAACCTATATACCACCTTACCAATCCGCTCCGAAACCTCATAAGGCCTTATATACTAGGGACTCAATATACCTTTTCTATCAAACCACATCATACTCTTAATGTTCACACTCCAACAGTAAAGCGGTTGCTATCAAGTATAAACCTAAATAGAGGTTAGGGTCGAATCCTCAGGGAATACAAGGTTGACCATATTGACTCACCAATAATGATTTCAAGCATTAATCAACTATATTCTCTAGAATGGGGTGGGGTGGGATTTGTAAATTGGAATGAAATAAGTAGAAAAAACTATTCTAAAAGTCATGAAGGGGCAATCAATTTGAGGAACAACTTGCGAATTATGTTCCCTATCATTCACTAACTCAAATACATAACCCTAATTAAGTCATTACAAGCAGGACGGTAACTTAGGCTCTTCCAACCCTCTTGTAATGGTGAAGGTCAAATTTTACCATGGCGCTTAGTCGGAAACCATGACATGCTAACTAACCGTTACCCATAGTCCCAGTCAACCTCTCCTTGGTAGGGTTTGGTTGATTACAACATATCAATCAAATCCTATCACCAATTTTCTATTCCAATGCATCACTACCTTGGTCGGGATCATGACACTTGGCGGGGTTTGCTATTGGCCATAACCAAACAACAAGCATTCCGAAGGAAAATGGACAATACATGCAAATACCGAATTAATGAAATGCAAATAATATGGGTTATTAGAAGCTAGCTACTCATGGTTCCCACATCCGCAATTTGTGGGGTTTAGCTACTCATAACTAGGGAAAAATCACAAACAATGAATATATTAAACATGGTTGAGAAATTACCCAAAGAAAATGAAGAACAAAAACCACCTTGATGTTTAAATCACAAGCTTGAATAATGGAGTTTGATTACAAGTGATTTCAAATCCCGAAATTGGGTCTTCAAAGTAAAATCCTAAGTATCTACACTAAACCCTAAAAAAACTCTAAAGAATATCCTTTAGAATCTCTACAATGTGATCTGAATAATCATGTTCTCTTAAAGCATAACTTAAACTATTTATACTACTTACAAAAAGGACCTAAAAGTAAATAAGAAAGAGTTTGGTCGACCGCAGTTACGATTCGTAGAATGACTCATACGGTGACACACGAGTAGTAATCTACCTTTTATAGTCAGCATTTGGAATTTTGGATTTAGCTATTATGATCCACACTACAAGCCGTGGTATGGTCTATGACTCATATCCTAGGCTCATATGACTGACCTCAATTTCTCAGATTTTGATATTTGGAAGCTGTTAATCATTATCACTAGCTCTTACAACTTGTAGCTTGGGCTACAACTCAGAGTGAGTCTCGTAGATCTTCAAACTCAACAAAATCTGCTACATTTTCCCAAAGTCAGGCCAACTTGTATTTTCTGCAGAAACAAACTTAAAAACACATAAAAACCATAAAAAAGTCACATTAAGAACTTGCAAAATCCCTTGATTTAGGCATCAAATGTGCTATCTTTTGACAGCACATCAACACCTCCAACTTAAAACTATTTCTTGTCCTCAAGTAACGACTCGATCTACATAGACAATGCGTAACACATGGAAATCATTCTAACAGAATATACTTCTCTCAATCTCAGCTCAGGTACCCAAATTATCATTTTAAAAACTTGATTGGATGGCTACCAAGCAAACGAAAGCACATTGATGCATTTGAAAATCCAACTGTCACAGGCTAAAGAGTATCAACAATTGACCATCACTGTACAAGTCATCTGCTAACCAGGTAGTGCAAATACCCTCATAGAAAAGAAGTCCCTACATTTCACTCAAAAAGAAATCACAAAAGGTTGAGGGACTATACAATTCTTCTCACTCTCGCAAATGAGATTCATACATAATAACCAATACCATAGGCTTGCCCATATACTCATACTTTAAACTATTGACTAGTTGGATCAGGATCACTTTAGGACTTCATAGGCTTATAACATAGGCTTGTAGGGCTTTGGAAAGGTACTTTTGGGCAATTAGTGACAAAAAGCCATCCTTGAACCACATTTTTCAGCATTTTCACCTTAATAACTCAATCATTTTCACTTTGTCCTCCCTTATTCTTCACTTTCAAGCATTTTCAGCTACTTTCTTTTAATCTTCCATCTTCTGCCTTATTTTTGAACTCGTTTTGGTACTCATTTCTCATTCTAAGGCAACTTTTCTACCTTTTCTCTTACTCGGTACAGGATTTCCCATTCTTTCTTTCATTTCCAACCAATCACCTCATTTCTGCTAGTATACCACAACATTACCACCCTTAACTTAGGATTTAACCGGATGTGATATACATAATATTCATTCCCTAAACCAGGGCCACTTTTGGGTAGCCACCCTCAACTAAGGCTTTTTGCCTCAATCAAGGTTCACATGTTCAAGGATAGATCAGGGTCAATGTCAAGGTATTTCAATAGAAAAGGCTTGGTTAGCTAGGTATCAAGAAAGAAAATGGTACATGTACGGCTCAAACATTTGGAACAATGAGTAAACTCTTTCATTTGGTAAGTCATTTAGGCAAAAGTAGGTTGCTTTAAAGAACAATGGCCTAAGATCCTTTCTTGAAAAACAAAATCTCCAGTCCAACTTTGAGTAGCAAGGCTGGTTCTAAATCAGTATATAATACATGAATATGACAAAATTTGCTCACATAAACATCGATTTGCATACATACTTAACATAGACTCATAGGTGATGCTTCAAGCATCAACTTACCTTTGCTTTATCCGAACAAACATTGCCAAACCAATCATATGTAAGATTGCAATAGTAACCGACAATCCAAAAAATTTTGTGGATACCCATATTTCAACACATTCAATAAAATCATTCAAAAATATATACATACCAAAAGTATTAATCACCATATATCCACGAATTATCTACAACACTCAAAACATGCCAGTTCAACATAAAAGTAAAATTATCCATAGGGAAAATAAAATCAAACAAAAACATATCATCCAAATAGTAATAAAAACCAAATTCTCAAGAAACAATAGTAAACACTAAGTATCCAGAAATAGTATCCAGAACAAAGTATTCAAAGTAAGTATCGGAGTCAAAAGTAGCAAATACATGGTGCTTGAGCACCGACATCCGTTTAGTCCAGGGTCTCTCTCTCCTCCTGGGTGGTCTGGGTTATAGCTGAACTCGAGGTACTAGCACCATGTAGTCTCTGCTACTCCTGAGCTTGCCTCTTCTGCTCCAACCTCAATGCATAGTCTATGTATCAAGATATTGAGTAGAAATAAGGTATTTATCCGGAGTACAAAGTCATGAATTTGCTCTTCCATGACACAAGCCCAGTCGATCTCATAGCTAGCTAAGATACTGGCTAGTAACACGACCCTTTACAAGGTGATGACATTATCCGTGAATGTAGAGCTGATGCGTGACTAGATAATGGGGCACAATAATTTGGCTGAAAAGGAGAGGTGGGATTTCACTGTAGGCTCGACATGGTTGGTGGCCCATGTAGGCTCAACATCACCCTCTATTATCTAGCTCGCGACCATCTGAGGAGCTCTGTCCTTAAATCTTATTCTTCCCGAACAGAGCACACCGCATTTGATCTATCTTGCTATCATACTAGGATGTATGATATGGAACCTTGTAGTTAGGACCAAAACTAAACCCCGTGGATGGTTTCTGTGGAGATACCTACCCGCTGACCTCAAACCAAGACCCTGCGCAACTTTGGCTTATCCATAGCCTTCTTCTCCTTAGGAAGATCTTGGAGGATAGTAGCGATCTAGACAGCATAAAACTCTCTGACCATAAGTGGGGCATACTTGCCCAGCCGTTCTGATAACTAAAAAGCCCATGTCTGTCAATCTCTGCCTCTAGAATAAGAACTCGACTCAACCTTGAGTCATTCAACCGAACTCCTTGTGAAACTGTCTAACTGGTTTTCCCTATCCATTTGGCTTTAGTCCCTTCTCATATATCTCCTTCATATACTTGATTACCCATTGGTGATGATAAGGATCAGCGGTGGTGATAGATGGGTCAACTGATGACTCTGCTGCTGCTTTATCCTGAGGTGTGTAATAAGACTCAGTCCAGTCTATGTTAATATCTGCGTTGGACTAGGAGGCATTCTCACTTGACCCCCCGACTGTTCATCGTCCGTATTGTCATCCCTCAGTCATCTATTAAATTCTCTGATAACAGTACCTCTAGTTTTTGGGGGCATTGTTCCTCAAAGATTGCATCATAACCTCATAATTAGCCCTAAAAAATCATCTCAAACAAAGAAAGAAACAAAAACAAAAAGGAAACACAAAAAACAAATCAACACTACATCACTTGCAGGTTGCAGGTACGAGGCACAAGTACGACTCTTAGGGTGACATACGAGTCATATTGTGGCCTCATAGTACAAAGGTGTCTTAGAAAATATCATACTCAAAACAGGTACGAGGTACAGGTGTAACCCATAGTGGAGACTACGAGTCCTATGCTGGCTCATGCCAATTTCCAGTAACCAATTTAAACAAAAGTAATGCTCATGAGACCCCTACCACGGTTCGTAGTTAACACTATGACTCATAGGCAGGTCTTATATGGGAGTGTTAAGGGACAATAGGCAATTGTTATTCCCTATGAGGGGCAAACTACAACTCGTATGTCCTTCTATGAGTCATAGGTAGCCCTCGTAGTACAGAATATCAGACACGTGCGGTGTCTTCAACCTCAACACATGGCAAACAATCAATCCACCACAAATAACAAACAACATTCGCAGCAATTTTTCAAACTCTATAGCAGGCATAAGAACATCCCATGACCCTAGTCATGATAATGCAGTCTAATCCCAAAAAACGAATTCATCTCAAATGACAATCAAGCAAACATATATGTCCCCACACGTTAGAGATTTCCAATAAAATTTCAATCCCTGAAGTCATTACAATCATCATTATTATACAAACATGGAAGTTCATAGAGATTAGATGCAAATTCATACAAAGGGTTTTCCCACCAACCATTTTCAACCCAAAAAGACACCCACAACAAAATTGCACCTTGACATGACTCTATTAGTTGATCGACCATTAAATATTGAATACACACATATGATAAATACTAGATATGACAAGGTATGATTATCACAACCAACCAATAGGGGCGATTTCACAATTTAAAACAACATTAAGGAAGTCTCATTGACAGAGACCTAATTGTCATTTCTATAAATCAATCTTCTCATGGGTTGTCCTCGCACTAGTTTCAAACACACAATCATACAAGAATCCAAAAATGCACTAAAATATTTGTGCAAAAATTAACCAAGGATCATACCTTTTGAGAAGTTGATGACTAGTTTAACATAATGAGAAGAAAAGGAAGAGCCATCACCCTACTTGATGATACTCACAAGAAAATTCACCGAAAAATGATTTGAATTAGTTAGGAAATTGATCAGAACAGTGGGACAAAATATTTTTGGGGACACATTTTAGGGACTGGGATGTATTTTGGGGGTTTATAACAAAACCATACCGACTTTTAAAATCTCTGAGTCGGGTCTACGAGACCCCGACTATGATTTTTAGGAATCCCCACAACTCGTAGGTCGTGGTTTCATAGCAGACCCTAACACTTAAAAAATTTCAATAATCATACTTGGGCACTATGACATACTTACGACTCATAGCATGGACTACGAATCGTAAGGTTGGCTCATAGTGTATGTGCTAGTTTTAATAGAACACTGTTATCCTCTATGAAGCAGGACTATGAGTCATAGTATAAGCTATAACCCATAGGTCTGGTTGTAGAGGTTGCTTCCAATGCCATTTTTTTCAAACACTTACTTCACAACTACAATTCTTCATCTAAGAATACACCAATCTTCACACAACACAACTAATTCAATGTCTTCAAAATCAAAATAAAAGTCAATCCACTACCTAAAAATTCAAACAACCAAACTCAACTTCAAAACAAGACAAATCATGAAAAATACTTGGGTTGCATCCCAAAAAGCATCTTGTTTAATGTCATGGCTTGACTTAGTCATCATCAATCATTAGAAATCCTCAATGACCCTCACCTGGCTCTTGAGCTCATCCGAGTGTTTCATTTACTAGTAAATATCAAAAACAACCTCTGCATCATTAACTTTGAACCTGAGATGACCGGAATCCATATCCACCAAAGGTTTCCCAGTGGCCAAGAAAAAAATAGAGACCTCGAAGTCAACCTCGCAGTCAGGAATCACGAAATCTACTAGAAAGATAAACTTATCTACTTTCACGAACACATCAAAAAGGATTCCCTCTGGCTTTTTGATTATACTATCTACCATGAGTAACCACATCCTTTTGGGAGTAGGAGAACTAAGATCAAGAATTTTGAAAATGGCAAGAGGCATCAAGTTTATGCTTGCTCCTAAATCACATAATGTCGTTGTGAACTCTACATCACCAATGGTACAAGGAATGGTGAATGCACTGGGATCTTCCCTTTTAGACTAAGCATTTGTTCATGATAACACTACATTGTTGGTGCTCTTAGGAAAGCTCTTGGCTTACTGTGCGCTTTTTCGTCACCAAATCCTTCATGTATTTGGCATACCCAGGCATCTTCTCCAATGCTTCTAAAAGGGGGACGTTAATGGAAAATTGCTTTAGCATCAAAAGGAAGTGTTTGAATTTACTATCCTCCTACTTTTCCTTGAGTCTTTGAGGAAAATAGGGAGGAGGTTTTCGGATCATCTTAGTCTTTTCTTGTTCATTCACCTCTTCACTTTGCATCCGATAGCTTTCCAAACCGTCTTCCTCTACCACAACTTTTTCATCAACACCCTTCTCACAAGCTTCACCATCAACCACCGGCATTGGGGGATCTATGGTTATCTTTCCATTTCTCATCATGACCGCCATGAAATGCCCATCATTCTTTGGATTTTGAACCTTGTTACTTGGAAAAATACCCTCTTGGTGTTGTTTCAACTGAGAATACACTTGACTAAAGTTTTGCTCCAATTGTTTGATGGCCATAGAATGAGACTCTATCTTTTGGTTGATACTTGAAATATGTAATTTCATCACTTTTAAAGTCTCATCTTGGTGGTCAACCCTCTTCAACCACTTGTTAAAAGTTTCCTCAATCCTAGAATTGCTTGATCGAGTATCATGATTGTGGGGAGGCACATAGGAACCATTCCTACATACATCTCTTCGCCCCTATTCGGCCTTCAGTACTCTTTCTTTTATAATAAATACAATAGTTATCTCTATACGTACCTTCTCTATTATATTTCGGCCTTGCTTTCTGGAATCTTGCCTTCTATAGTCTGAGTTGGACCCTTAGGCATTGTTTTGAAAACCCACCGCTTGATTACTCATAAAATAAACATCTTCATCAATGAAGGATTCTTCATACATGGGAGCCTTTGGAGGTTGGTGAGTCACTGCCTGAACACTTGGTTTTGTTTCAATACCAAGTCCATACTTGTCCGAAGTTGAGAAAATTGTTGCCTTATCTCCTCATTTATCTTGGCTTGCTCACTATTGGTGTTCACCGCACATGAAGTTTTATTTGCACCTACCTCTCTTTAGGCCCATGCTCTGTTTCTTTTGACCACTTGCTCCATTTTCGACGATTTGTGAAAAAGGTTGATCAAGAAATATACCTCCCATAATGGTATCAGTATAAACTTGACTATTCTCATCAAGAGCCCAATAAAAGATCTCTACTAAGGGATTGTCAACAATTTTATGATCTGGTACCATCCTCAAGCACTTGGTGAACCCTTCCTATGTTGTACCAATCGATTCACACGCCAATTGCTCAAAGTTGTTGATCTGATCTTTGAGTTGAAGCTTTTTGGACCTCGGGAAATACCTTTCTAAAAAGGCTCTTTGTAGCTTGGCCCTACTTGTGGTCGAACTTTTTGGAAGTTGTAACAACCATATTACCACGTTTCCAGTTAGAGATAGAGGGAACACTCTTATACCAACTGCATCTATTGAAAGATTTTGTGTACTCATCACACTCTTGCAAATAAATGCAACATTATGGGGATGACTATGTGGATCCTCCAAAGGTAGCCCCATAAACAAACTATGGTTTTGAAGCATTTGTAGGAGACCACTAGAAATGGCGAACTTAGTGTAGGCCGGTAGTGGTAGCAACACTATCGCTCTTGTGACATCCGTGGCCATAGGGTTCAACCTATATTGATTCCAACCATAAGCATTTTCATTGAAGTCCCTATGGTACGACCTATTCTCTCTTTGTGATGGGTTTTCTTCTCTACCCATATCTTCATCATGTTGACCAATAGCTTCGTCAATCCTGATGTCCTCATTTTCTTGGGCCATTCTTCTTACAATTCAGTGGATCTCCAAGTTGATTGAAACTAAGGCATTGCCTTGGCTCATTGTGTTGTGCATATAAACCTAATATGCCCTGCAATACAAACCAAACATCAAAAAAAATAGATGTAAAATATACGAGAATCTACAAATTAACATTTAAATTAATCATTAGTAAAATCAAGTCAAAAACCTAGTCGTATTCCTTGGCAATGGCGCCATAATTTTTAATGTTCACGCTCCAACAGTAAAGCGGTCGCTATCAAGTATAAACCTGACCAGAGGTTAGGGTTTAATCCACAGGGAATACGGCGTTGACCGTATTGACTCACCAACAATTATTTTAAGTATCTTGATTATATTCTCTAGAATGAGGGGGGGGGGGGTTTTCTTAAATTGGAATTAAATAAATAAAAGAAACTATACTAAAAATCACAAAGGGACAATCAATTTGAGGAAAAACTTGGGAATTGTGTTCCACATGATTCACTAACTGAAATACCCTGGATAACATAACCCTAATTGAGACATTACATGCAGGATGGTAACTTAGCTTCTTCCAATCCTCTTGCAAAGGTGAAGGTTGAATTTTACCATGGCACTTGGTAGGCAACCATGGTATGCCAAATAACTGTTATCCATAGTCCCAGTCAAGCTCTCCTTGGTTGGGTTTGGTTGATTAGAATAGAACACATCAATCGAATCCTGTCACTCATTTTCTTTTCCTATTCATCCCTACCTTGGTCGGGAACATGGCACTACGCGGGCTTTGATGTTGGCCACCACCAAACAACAAGCATTCTGAAGGAAAATGAACAATACATGCAAATAACCAATCAACAAAATGCAAATAATCTGGGTTATTAGAAGCCAGCTATTCATGGTTCCCACAACCCCTAGTTGTAGGTGTTTAGCTACTCATAACTAGGGCAAAATCACAAACAATGAATATATTAAAGATGGTTGAAAAATTACCCAAAGAAAATAAAGAACAAAAACCATCTTGATGTTGAAATTACAAGCATGAAAATGGAGTTTGATTACAATTGATTTTAAATCCCTAAATTGTATCTTCAAAGTAAAATCCTATCTATCTACACCAAATCCTTAAAAAAAACTCTAAAACATATCCTCTAGAATCTCTACAATCTGATCTAAATAATCATGTTCTCTTAAAACCCTAACTTAAACTATTTATACTATCTATAGAAAAGATCTAAAAATAAATAAGAAAAGTTTAGTCGGCAGCAGTTATAATTCCTAGAACGACTCGTAGGGTGACCTATGAATTGTAATCGAGCTTTCATAGGCAGCACATGGCATTTTGAATTTAGCTGCTACAATACTATGAGTTGTGGTCTGTTTTAAGACTCATATTATGGGCTCGTATGGTTGACTTCAATTTCTTAGATTTTGATATTTAGAAGCTGTTAATCACTACGACCAGCTTTAGGACTCACAACTTAGTCTACAACTTGTTGTGAGTCTCGTAGATCTTCAAATTCAACAAAATCTGCTACTTCTTCCCAAAGTCAGGCCAACTTGTATTTTCTGCTAAAATAAACATAAAAACCATCAAAATTCACATTAACAACTTGAAAAACCCATTGTTTTGAGGCATCAAATATGCTGTGTTTTGATAGCACATCAAGTCTTCATGGTAAAAACCTTCACATATACTGAATCTGCTACATAAAACTCAAAATTCTTCTCCTAACATTGGAATACAACTTTTTGCGAATTTGTGTTGTCCTTAATTTCTCCCTTATGAGCTTAACCTTCTCCATAACATCCAACACTATATAAGGACCAATCAATGCCATCTCACCAATTTCAAACGAGTCCATTGGGGACCCGTACCTTGTTCTATATGAAGCCTCAGATGGTGCCATCTCAATGTTAGCGTGATAATTGTTGTTGTAGGCAAACTTAATAAGTGGTAGGTAAAGATCCCAATTACACTTTAACTCGAACACACAAGCCCTCAATATGTCTTCTAAGGTATGGATTATTCTTTTAGGATGCCCATCGATTTAAGGAGGGAATATAGTGCTCAACTTCCCCTTGATACCAAGTCCTCTTTGAAATGAGTTCCAAAAATAAGAAGTGAATAAGATACGATGATCTAATATGATGGACAATGGCACTCCATGTAGCCTCACCAACTCCCTGATGTATAATCTATCATAATCCTCGACATGAAAGAAGTATTGATTAGTAGGAGATGAGATAACATGATCATTCTATGAAGAACCACCCTAATAGAGTCATAGTGCTTCTAGGTACGGGGCAAACCTATCACAAAGTTCATATTCACATCTTCCTACTTTAAATTATAAATTTCTATGTCTTCGGCTAGGCCACTAGATCGTTGATATTCCACCACATCTTTTGGAAATTAGGTCACTCTGTCACAAACCTAGCTATATCTTTCTAAATGTTATTCCGCCAGTACACTTTCTCTAAGTCTTCATATATTTTGGTGGATCGGGGATACATGAAATATGAAGAGTTATGGGCTTCTTTTAGAATTACCTCTCTTAAGATATCTATTTTTGCACAATCAAACTTGGTAGCAAAGTAAACCATCACCCCCTTGGGAGAAAACTTCTACCTTCTTTTCAACAACTAACTTTTTCAAGTCAACTAATGTCAAATCTATCTCTTGCTTTCCTAAACATCTATCACCACCGATGATTCAAACCCATTTTGCACTTGGATTCCAGCTTTATTATAGTCATCGAACCTTACTCCCAAGTATGCCAAATGGTGCACATCCTTTACTACCTCCCTCTTGGCCATATCAACATGAGCCATATGTAACATTGTAAAAATCTCTAAGCTAAGATCAATGGTTCTTTATATGCATATAAGGTTAGACCAAGTGATTTTTAAATTGAATATAGGTGTTATGGTCAATTCTCTAGTGTGAGAATAGATTTGAGATGAATTAAGGTCATAAAAATCCCCTAGCACAAAATTGAGTTGAAAACTTCCTTACTGATTGACTTTCGTATAAGATTTTATAAAGTCTAGGTGATACATTGACTTCTAACTTGTACGTTTATATTAAGAACCTTCCCTAAGTATTTGAAGTTTACGAAATGTGGTTTAGGGTCACACGGACCTGCAGAGTCAATGCAAGGTCAAAACATCTGTATCGGCTAAGTTAAAAAATACACTTCATTGCCTCAGAGCCCTCATGAGGAGACTATACTATAGTCTCATGGACCTCATATGGAGACTAGTAAAATACATTTCTTAGCCTCATATGGAGACTAGACTATAAAGGGGACTACACTGTAGACGGTTCTATACTAATTCTAGTTAAGAAAGAAGATTGCTATATAAACTAAACTAGAATTAAGAAATTCTAGTTAAGAACTAAATAACAAAATTAGAATTAAGAAATTCTAGTTAAGAAAGAAGATTTCTAGTTTAAATAGTAGAACATAGTAGTAAGTCAAGTCCCTTTATTAGGTCCTTGTTAAATAGTGGAACATATTGTCTAACTTCTATCATAGAAGGTAGAGGAAAGGATGTTAGTTAACATGAGTTATATTATACTTGAATCTAGAAAAGAGCATGTGATACCTTATTGTGTTAGTGAAGACCGAGTATAGATATTGAATAAATGAGTAGAGTACTCATGAGGTGATAGATCTAAACCTCGGCTTGTGATTTTGAAGGGAGAGTCCCATAATATTTATAGAGTATAAGCTTAAACAGGAAAAGGGGGTATAATAAATGAGTCGATACTACTTCAGTTGAGAAAAGAATGCGATGATTGATTATAACCAGATAGGCTGTGAGATAATGGTCAACTACTTGTCATTAGGTTTAGTGGGCTAATGTCTCCCAATTTTACCTAGTAATTATAAGTTAGTAGGATATGTAGTAAGTGCATGAAGT
>JAOTQR010052069.1:0-14526 GCA_025774065.1 Solanum ossicruentum
TTAATATAGATGCACGAAAAATAATTTGTAACCTACATACAAAGTATAATTTTTTCATATATGCAAGAAAGAATTAATAGCCAAGAAATTATTTATACATAATTTTTTAGCCAAGAAAGAATTAATTTTTTCATATATGCAAGGTCATTGTTGTTCACTATTTTTTAATCTATAGCAAGAAATCCCTGTGGTCAATGGCGCACAGTTAGAAACTCATCAGATAATGGGTCCAACCTCTACCCTTCATCATGTTCTTTTCTTTTTTATTTTTGAGAAGGGAACCTACGATCACTACACTTCCTAGGGTTCACAGAGTAAAGCTAGCGCACAAATCACTATAGGAGAAATAAACCACACTAAACAATCCCCAACAAGCAAGCATGCAGAAAGATTTCGGACATGAAACTCCCAATGGGAGATCCTCGAATATGTATTAGCAAGGCATAATCATTGACAAAAGAAAAAAAAATAAATACAATCAGAAAAAGGAACTTACGTCTTGTTGACCATCCTGTGGTCGAAGTTCCAGCGGCAGCCATGGCTGCGGGGGAACCCTCACAAGTATTCATTGACAAACCTTTTCCCCTAAGTGCGATGGTACCATCACAAGTATCCATTGACAAACCTTTTCCCCTAAGTGCGGCGGTACCTTCAGAAGTATTCATTGTTAAACCTATTCCCCTAAATATTAGCCCTAGGATATTTATAATATGGAGATAATTATTTCACAAACTCACTCAACTTTTATTTTGTAAAACAAAGGTCACTAAACGAACGATAATTATTTCAAAAAGTTATTCAATTTTATTTTATACTAGGAAAGTCATTCAACTTTATTTTTTGTAATATAAGGTTACTCAATTAATTATAATTATTTTGAGAAGTTATTCAACTCTATTTTATAATTAAAAAATCACTCAATTGTTATCATTTCACCTACAAAATCATGTTGATCGCGCGATCACAAAAGAAATTAACCTATATAATGAGTTCATAACTTATTATAAGGACAGATTTTGAAAGAGAAGGACGAATAATATTTTTTTCCAAAGTTTTCTCCATTGTTAAATTATTTTATTTTATAAAATAAAGAAGGGATAATAAATATTTTGGTCCTTCACAACATGTTTGGAGGGTGGTTTTCCATGGAATGGCATGGTATGGTTAGTAAGAGAACCATGTTTATCTTATATTGTTCCTTTAATTACATAGTATGGTATGGTTTAGTTTCATGGTTTTGTAACCATGAAACCCTCAAATTTTGAAACCACCAATTTGGTGGTATACCATTGTTTACTTCCTTTTTTCAATTATACTCTTATTCAATTTTTAAATAATTCTAATTTACCCTTTATTTTTTTTATCAAATTTCATTATAATATATCTACTGCTTTTGCAGTTGTATTACTCATCTCCTCAGTATCAACGAAGCTTTTCTTCACCTCTCGGCTTCTTTCTCACGTGACTATGTTGTATGATTTTTTCATTTCTCTTATTTCGTATAAATTAAATTACTTTGGCTTTGGGTTATAAGTTTATGTAATTGACTACTATATTTAGTTATTATTTTTATTAAAAAAGGTTTTACTAGAAAATGTATGATAATATATTTATAATAATTAAGAGCATTTTTGTAAATTTATTAGTTGTGATACAATATCATATCGTCAAACCAAACAACAGATTATCATTAAACAATAGCAAACCATACAATCTATCCAAATATTGACTTGTACTAGACAATACCATATCATGCCATACAATACTGTACATTATGAAACCATTGCAAACCACCATCCAAGCAGAGGGTAAGGAGAGAGTTCATATGAAAAACTGAGATATCATTAGTAACTGAAAATATTACAAATTGCAAAAAATTATCAATTTTAAACACGTGGGATTTTTCTTAGAACAAAACAAAGATGAATGAATTTTGTGACTTGATCGATTACAAATTTTCTGCTTATGGGTTTTGAGATGAGGATTCCCAGGAAATAACCTCTCTACTTCTATGAGGCAGTGGTAAGGTCTGCGTACATTCTACTCTCCCCTGACCCCACTTGTGGGATTTCACTGGGTATGTTGTTGTTGTATCGATTACAAATTTTGCGAGTCACAACTATCTCAAGAGTTATGAAAGGATCTTAGCTAGCTATAGTAGCGGAGTTAGAATTTTCACTTAGAGAATTCACTTAGAGGATTCAAAATATAAATAAATAAACACAAGAAGTCAAAGAGGGTTCAACATTTATTATATCATAATATACATAAAAAAAATTATGTATAAATAATGTAATTTTCATCGAAGAAAGTACGGATGAACCCTTCAGCCTTACTTGGTTCACCCCTGGCAAAAAATGTTTCCACCTTTTTGGAATGAGTCTCAATTTTCTCTACTCATTTCTCAACATGTGCTCAAAGGTGTACCCAAGATTTCAAAACAACCAAAATGTGCCAGGGGTTGATCATTAAAACCTGGACAATAATGACTAAGGAATTGAGCACTGATGTAGCTAAAAGACATATGCATAGTCAATTCATTAAGGTAGTCACCTTACATCTAGAAAAGTATGCACTATATTATCGTTATGTTTAGTGCTATAACATTTTGACAAGATGATGACAAGTAAACTGCAATATTGTCATCATAGAAAAATAGTATAAGAATTTTGATATTCAAAATGATAAAAATGGTATCCTCAAATAACGAACACATGTTACAAATCAAAGAAAAGACTTGATGAAAAAACAAAAGAGGGAGTATAGGAGCGGGGTTTACCCTATGCACAACTAAAGGGTAGCAGTTGTGGGTTCCCTTTGTCATTAAACAAAAAACAGAAACCATAAAAATATTGAGAAGAAGTGACCCTTGTCTGTAAAAATGTTGCAAAAGATTCAAACATCAACTTTTTTGAGATGATACTTCGAATTTTAACCTGAGTTCCCACGTGAAATTTAAGTAAATTATCAGAACTACTGCAGTCCACATAATCTAGGGAGGGGGACATGGGGTCAGGATACTTTACATAATCTAAAGTTGGTTGCCTGGCGGCACAAGTTCTTTACATACTGCAGGGAGAAGTGCTCAAGTACTTCACATAATTTAGTGAAGGGTGCATGGGTTCTCATGAACCCATACCCCTTCCACATATATCCAATCTTGCATACGCTAAACACATGTTTAGATACCAAAACTCAATCCATCAAAATTTAGATCCAAACCATCAATACCAAAAGTATCAAAACCATTCCATACATAAAACAATCCATCAGAACAACCAACTAATCAATCAAACTCCAAAGTAATATCATGCCCACTGGAATCCATGGTAGGTGGCTGACGTGCATATGTATTTGGTGGTTGCATAGGATATACCGTACAAGGCACAATTAGTAACTTGAGTAAAATAGCAAGAGATCATTAACTTTACACAGAGAAAGTCTTAGAACAAAACCAAGGAGATCAACAACAACAATATACACCTTGTAATCCCACAAAGTGGGATCAACATGGGTAGGATGTACGCAAACCTTTTGTTTGACAGTTGAAAAGCTTATATGGTTGTTAAAATTTTCATAGTAGGACAATAGTCAGTCGTGAAATTATTTCAAGATAAGATATTTGTCAGCCATTACAGAAAGTTTTAAAATCATTCTTTGTTGATCTAGTAAGAAATCTGTTGAGAGTTTATCTTTAAGGAAGGAAAAGAAAAAGCAAAGAAATTATCTTTTCAGGAGGAAAAAGTATATGCACCAAAATTTGTATGGTGTTAAAGATCTAAACGTGTAACCATGAAAGAGTAAAAACTCCAAGACTGTGAAGTAGCCTCATATGCTTGTTGAATATGAAACAGTGTTGATGGTTAAGGAAGAGGTCTTGGCTTGATGTTAAGAAATTCATAAGAGTATTTTAGTAATTTAACTTTAAAGTTGAGATTCTTGCTTTTAATATAATATAAATATAGATTAAAAGGATGGACATATTAGTGTATATATTCATTCTTAGACAAGTACATTTAGATGGCTACTAGAATGTATCTATATACTGAATAATATCTACAATTGTCCAAAAATTTACCTGATATTCAAGCAATCAACTTTTTTATTTTGTGTTATCCTCAATTTTGTTTATTTGTTGCACCTTCACTTTCTTCAGCTCAGATGGGAAACACAAATGGAGTTGATTGGCAGGAAGAGGTTTACCAAAAGGTATAGTTTGCAATGATCTTTTTATTTGCTCCAGATTTAAAAATTGAGAATATCATAGAGGGCTCACCGAAAATTGAAATTTGATAAACTGACTAATTATAACAAATAGAAATTCTCCATCACCACTCAATGGGAAAAAATTCAACATCCAGCAAGTCGTCTATGATATCCTCTCTTTCAAAAGCTTTAGCAAATAAAAATATCATTGCAAACTATACCTTTTGGTAAACCTCTTCATGCCAATCAGCTCCATTTGCATTTCTCATCTAAGCTAAAGAATATGGAAGTGTTACAAATAAGACAAAATGGAGGATAGCACAAAATAAAGAAGTTGATTTCTTATAACATTAAAATATCAAACAAATTTTTGGATAGAGTAGATATTGTTTTAGGTTTATAGATACATTCTAATTGTCATTTAAATATACATGTCTAAGCATGGTATGCATACTACTATGTCCATCTTTTCCATCTATATTTATTTCTATTACATTAAAAGCACGAATCCCAACATAAAATTTAAAATTACTAAGATACCCTTCTGAATAATCTAACCTAAAACCTTTAGCCAACACCCTTCCCTCAATAGTTAACGATGCTTGGTATTCACAAACATGCAAGGCTATTCCCAGTTTTAGAGCTTTTGCTTATTTTTTTTCTTAGTTAAAGGTGAACACTCATCAGATTTCTTGCTATCTCAATAAAGAATGATATGAATACTTATTGTCATGACTGTCATATATCATATATCTTCAAATAATTGCACGATTAACTTGGTTTTCCTACTATGAAAAGTTTAACATAAGCTTTTTAGCAATCAAACAAAAGGTGGTAAAAAACTAAAATGTTTGGTAGTAATATAATAAAATGACCTTACAGATGGTTGTTCTCTACACTACAGATAATCAGTTTACTTAACCATCCAATTCTATATTTTAGTTATTTTTTATTTTATAACTATTTTTTTTTTAATTTGACTATTGATTTTACTTTTAAATGGTTACCGTTTGGTTAAAGAATATAGAGAACAAGAGAGCTTGCCCAATTGTTTCTTCTAAAAAAATTGTTTGAGTCTTTTGTGAAGTAATTTTCATTTCCTCTCTCACCAATTTTACACATTCTTCTCTTTGTTTTAACAAAAGCCAGAATGAGATGCTTCAACCATAATCTTTTGACATCAAAACAATAAACTGTTTCTTTTCAAAATAGATCAATTATCCTCTAAGGTTCATTGGTTTCCCTCTCTTTTATAAGATTTCAAATACAACAAAAACACAATCCTGCAATTCTATTTTACCTTATATTTGCCTTTAGATAAAACTTGTAGTTTCAAGCTATAATTTTGAATCACCATTTGTATTTTTATACATGAAATTATTACGGAACTGGAATTTAATTTGAAGTAGTACTTCGAATTTAAGCACAATTCTGTGATGAGTTGATAGAGGTATGTCAATGATACGATTCGGTTGATTATTTTATAAAAAGTCATATTGGACCAACTTTTTGGTTATTTTATATTGTATAGTTAAATTAGACTTTCTGTTATGTTTTTAAGAAACAGCATGTAGGAGTCACAAGTAGAAGCTAGAACACAATATAACGCATATACTTCCATAAGATTCTCTAGACAGTTTACTGTTTAACAGGTGATGAATCAAGGAAACATTCTTACTATGCAGTAGTTTAAAAAAAGTCAAACTAACACAGTTAAAAAAGTAAAGATCAGACGAGTAGAAAGAAGTTAAATCACAATGAGACTCCATAATTTGAGATGCTAATCTCCCTACAGTCAATTCAAGTGGCTTTCAGCTCCTCTCCGCCAATCAAGGAGGGAGGCTGCTTCAAATGGAATGAGAGAAAGGGTACGGTCAATACCATAACTCTTTTTTTCCCAATCTCCTTTCGAAGGAGAGGCCTTCTCATTCCCAATTTGTTTAGGTTGGACAACCCTCTCAAGAACTACATCGATTATCTATCCATAAAAGAAATGTAAATCATATAAGAGAAAAGATACCTAATACTCCCTCTACTCCATATAAACTTAATTTGTGAGGCAATACATACATATTAAGAAAAACATTCAAGGACATAATTTAGATCATACTTTCCACCGAGGACATGACCTTAGATAGGATGGAGTGGAGGTCGCGAATTAGAGTGCCAGGTTAACAGGTTAGTAGGATTAGGTTGAGGTCGTAGGATAGTAGGTTTAGTCGTTCTTTATATTTTGTGCTGTCATTATCTATCTTTTATATGTTAATTTCACCGTATTTGCATACCATCATGTGTTTTTAGCTATTAGTCACTATTTCTGTTTCCTTTTCTTTCCTTCCCTATCTTTCATATTTAGTTTATTCTACTTATGGGTTTTTGAGACGAGGGTTCCCAGAAAACAGTCTCTCTACCTCTATGAGGTAGTGGTAAGGTCTGCGTATATTCTACCCTCCCCAGACTCCACTTGTGGGATTCAACTGGGTATGTTGTTGTTGTTGTTGTACTTTCCACTATTGTACTTTGTGAACTCAAAAATATAATTTTGCAAATAGTGTAATTTATCTCCTAGAAAATATAAAACTTCACTAAATGAAAGGGCAAATATGAAAAAAAAAACGTCCATCTTAAACTTTGAATAATTTAACTATTTCGAACAATTAAAAAGTCTCAAAAATTAAATAAATATAGATAGAGGGAGTACCTTGTAACTTGCTATTCATGACCATTGGAATACCTTGTAACTTATTAATCACGATTTAAAAGAACGACAGTACGATTCACTAAAGCTCCCGCTATGTGCAGGGTCCGAGAAAGAGCCCGACCACAAGGCTCTATTTTACAGAGTCTTACCTTGCATTTCTGCTAGAGGTTGTTTCTAAGACATGAATACATAGCCTCTTGGTCACATGGCAACAACTTTACCAACAACTTATTAATCAAGATGCTAAAATTAATTTAGTTTCAAAAGGAGTAGCATAATAGGTTTTGGAATGGAACTTTAGGAGATAACTATATGTTGGCTTGTGTCCGTTTTAGTCACCCTAGACCAAGGCAAAAAATTTAACGTATCATTATCTTTAAATATGATATATAAAATATACTTTACGTTTATAAATTTATTTGCTACCGTTCAGTAATTTTTGGTTTGATTTATAAAATTACCTACGTAATTATTTGATACGATTATATATTTATCATATTAACCAGTTCAGAATGGTACAGTTCGATTGGTTAATTCAATTTTTAGAATCCATTGGCATCCGTATGTATTGTGTAGGAAATTAACCATGCAACAAAGGATGTTTGCTATTTCATTGTGTCGTGCAATTTAACACCAATAACAAATTTTTATCTGTCAACTTCCTCTTTAGCAACATACTCAATTCTGGGGAGGGTTCAATGGTAGAGATGTTCTTCGAAAGACCCTCTTCAATGAAAAAATTATAATATTATAAAGTTGGTAATGCTTTCTTAGTTTTCATAAACTCTTAAATGTGGAGGTGGACAATATTGTGTTGGGGATTAAGTGTTCTAAGAGTTATAGGGATTTTGGATATTGTAGGTGCATTAAATCTACAAGGCGCAGGATAAGGAAGGGGAAGTGCAGTCATGCCAAAGTAAACCCCGGTGGAACCCTAGGAAAAAAGGAGGCAAAGTAGGCTAACTGTGTTATTTAATCTCATTTTTAGACAATTCGACAGCCAAAAAATTGGAGATGAAGTACAATGATTTCGTTCTACAAGAACAATGATGATATTCAAATTGCAACAGCTATATGAGTAACAAGTTGTTGAGCCAAACTATATAAGTTTGAAAAGAGGTGGTAGAGATGAGGATGAGGAGCATGTTTATATCCAAGAACTAATTTAAATTCATGTCGAGTTAGTCAATTGTGGAAGTCATACACCTTGTAAGGAGATTGTTGGAATAGTACATGGCAAGTAAGAGAGAACTACACATGGTGTTTATTGACCAAGAAAAGAGAGATGATAAAGTTCCTCAGAAAATTCTAGGGAGATGTTTAGTGTCTAGAGGTCTACCAGTGGCCTATATTAGGGCAATCAAGCACTTGGGTAAGAATAGTGAGGGGTGACTCGAAACATTTCCCAGTCATGATGGAGATAGAGTTGCACCACATATTAGCAGTTAGCCTATTTCCATTGGCCTCAGGAGATGGAGAAATTGCCTTGACATACCCGAGAAGCGGTGCCACGGTGTATGTAATTTGTAGATGGCATCATTGACCAACGAGAAGTGCGGTAAAGTTGATAATAGGCTGAAAGTTTAGATCCCTAGAATGTAAAAGTTTCGGGTTAAGCACGAAGAACACCTAAGAGTGCACAAAATCGATGATGTTACACATGGTGCAAAGGTAGAAGTGGAGACCAATACTCAAGTCATACCCAAGAGAGAAGTTGAAGTATCTTAGGGCTATAATACAAGGAAATGCGAGATTGACAATGAAGTCAAACATCTTATTGAAGCACGGCAGGTAAATGGAGGCTTGCATCTGAGATATTGTGTAAGTCACCAAGACTTGTAGATAAGTTCTACGAAGTGGTCGTTAGACTGACATTGTTGTACAGGGTTGAATGTTGGCTAGTCACAACATGTACGTCCGAAAGATGAAGTTGGTACAAATGAAGATGCTCAATTAGATGTGTGGGCTTACTATTAAGGACAAAGTTATATAATGTTGGAGAGGTCTATGGCAGACATAATGATGAATGTGAGGCTGAGATGGTTCGGAAATATAAAAGAGAGGTCAGATGATACACCAGTAAGGAGTTGTGTAAGGTTGGCTAGAGCGGGCTTCAGAAGATGTAGAAGTATGGCAAAAAGGAACGAGAGAAGGTGATTAGACAAGACCTGACATAACTTTATCTTAGTGAAGACATAACCCTAGATAGGAAGGTATCGAGGTCGAGAATTTGAATAGAAGAGTAGTATATAGTTGACTATTGTCATCATACTTTATATGGGAGAGGTAACGGCTAGACCCCTCCTCTTCTCACTATTTTAGCAGTATGAGTTAGTATTTGCGATACTTCTTTTTCTTTGATTACTCTCTTTCGAGCGAGGATCTATCAAACAACACATCTAAGCAACAAAGGTAAGGTCTGTATACATCATGCCCTCCCTGGACCCCCATTGTGGAATTACTTTGAGTGTGTTCTTTGGCGTGTATGTTACATGTATATTTACTTAGAAAAATATTAAAAAAGTAGCATGGTGCATTAACACCCTTGCCATGCACTAGGAACAAAAAAGGAACAAACCACAAGGGTCTATCGTACACAGTCTTGCACAATATTTCTGCAAGAGATTGTTTCGCCTTTAACCCATGACTTTCAGGTCATATGGTACCAACTTTACTAGTCACACCAAGACTCTCTTTCATTACTTAGACAAATATATCTTTGAATAAGCAACTTTTTCCCTTTACATATTTAACATATATGTTAAGTTTATTTCCTTAATTATAGAGTCAAATAATTGTTTTTCAAATGTTTCTCCATTGTTATTTACAAAAATAAAAGAACAATAAAGAGAGAAACAGAAATAGAAAAGAATACTATTAAGGAAACCACTTCAGCTTTAAATTTGTCCAACTCTCAAAACAATAAACTGTTTCTTTTCAAAATAGATGCTTTAACCATAATCTTTTGACATCAAAACAATAAACAGTTTCTTTTCAAAATAGATCAATTATCCTCTAAGGTTCATTGGTTTTCCTCTCTTTTATAAGATCTCAAATACAACAACACCACAATCCTGCAATTCTATTAAGGAAACCACTTCAGCTTTAAATTTGTCCAGCCAAGAATGAGATGCTTCAACCATAATCTTTTGACATCAAAACAATAAACTGTTTCTTTTCAAAATAGATCAATTATCCTCTAAGGTTCATTGGTTTTCCTCTCTTTTATAAGATTTCAAATACAACAAAAACACAACTAATTTTCTACAACCGTTTCATTAGCTATATTCAGCAAGATTACTTGTGGCAATTGTAATTGCACCATCATTTTCATTATTATAACTGTTTCACTATTTTCCTTCGGAAAGAAGAGCACATATATTAATAGGGATTGAAGGGTAGCACACTTGGTGAGATATTACCTTCCACTGTTGAGGTGTAGGGTTCAAACTCCATCGATAGCTAGCATCCCCTTCCTCTTTTACTTTCTCCCTCCACTGATGGAAAATAAGGGAAAAAAAATTAAAACATGTATATTAAAGAAAATGAGAGGAAAAATGCAAAAAATGAGAGGTAAATATATAAAAGTACATATAATCACATCTCTCTAAGATCTCCAATTTGTAAAGCCAAAGTCATAAATTCAGGTAAGAATATGCATAATTTAACTGTGATAAGAACATATATCAAGACATGTGCTATGTACTCAATGGACTAGTTTTTGACCTCTTCGACAAAGATTCACTATTTTTTGAATTTGGGGTATGATGGAATAAAGCAAAATAGCTCTTTAAACTATCTGCGCTTCTTTCAATTGTGAAGTAGCAATTAGTCAATGCATCTTTCGATACTCATCATGGGTCATCCGGAAACAGCCGCCCTATGTTTTTAAACATAGGGGTCAGGCTGCATACATCCGACTCCCCCTTATTCCGCAATGGGCGGGAGCCTTTTGAGGCATTGGGGTAAGGTGGTGGTTGTTGTTGTTGTTTGGTCAAACACCATCAACTATCTTTTCCAAATATTTAAACCCCATTTTTGGATTTTAATGTGAATATCAAACACCATCACTTCCACGCCTGCCTCTTTTTTATTTGAGGAATGGGTAACAGTATATTCATATAATTCCATCATCCAAACAAAGATGAGGGTGATCACTTACATCACATAGGATAAAAAACATAAGGCCGTACGAACTAGTCTATAGAGCTTTACAATTTCCCCATAAAGTCAACAAAAAGTTCTATATCCCCCACCATATCCTTTTTACACCAAAAATATAGAAGACTAAGGCAATTCATTCTAATTTTTTGAATGTTGTTTCTTTTATCTTCAAAGCCTCTTGCATTTCTTTCCTTCCACAATGTCCACCAGATGCTCGCAGGGATCAATGCCCACCAGTCCTCTTCTGACTCTCTTCTTCCAATCTCTTTCCAACATTCCATCATACTTTTAGTAGTTTTGGGAACCACCCAACTCACTCCAAGTATACACGAACATGTTCCACAAATCTGCAGCTATTTAACAGTGTAGAAATAGATGGCTATTTATTTCAGCATCATGGTCACATATAAAACATCTTGAGCAAATTTGTCTACCTTTTCTCTGTAGTACTTCATGTGTCAAAAAAGCTTTTCTGCAAACTAACCACACAAAACAAGAAACTTTTAGGGGGACTTTGGCTATCCATATTAGCTTCCAAGGCCATTCTATGATTTGTAGTTGGCTGGTATTTCTTCTCCAATAGCATGACTTCACAGTGAACACACCTTTGTTGTGAAGTTTCCACACTGGTCTGTCAGGTGTATTGGTAGTTCCGTTGAAATCATTTATCATCATAAGCAAATTTGCAACTTTTTGAACCTCCCAATCATTTAAGGCCCTTCTAAAGTTGAAATTCCAACCTTGTATGCTCCACATCTGAGCAATAGTGGCCCTAGTCTGTTGACTGAGGAGGAATAGATCAGGGAAGAGAGATTTCAAGCTCCTTTCACCTATCCACAGTTCATTCCAGAACTCAATCTTCAAGCCATTACCCACCTTGAGTTGAATATTTTCTTGATACTGGGGCCAGAGTCTCCGAATAGTCTTCCAGACACTACAACCAAAAGTTCCAAGTACATCTTCAGTGATCCAGTGATCTTGAAGCCTATATTTCTCAATCATGATTCTTTTCCATAAAGGCATATCCTCAGCACAGAACCTCCATAGCCATTTTTGCAAAAGACAAGAATTTTGGAGACTCAGATTCTTAGTACCTAATCCCCCTTGCTTTATGTGAAGTGTTACAGCATCCCATTTTACGAGGTTGTAACCTTTTTGCTCCTTGTTTCCATTCCACAAAAAGTTTCTTCTAAGCAAATTTATTTTCTTCACAATACTCTTTGGTATAGGAAATAAGCTCACCATATAAGAAGGAAGGGCTAATTCCCAGCACAACTCCATCTCCACTTGAAAGTTGCCCAAGTAACCTCTACCTATTCTAACCCACATTTAGATCCATGCCTGCCTCTTGCATTGCAATATTCAATTTGCAATCCAAATACCATGTTTTGGTCATGCTTAACCTAAACCCCTTAGATTCCTAAGATTGTCTCCACACCTCCTACTTCGCATTAGCTCTGTTGTGCATTTCATCAATTGGTACTATGCCATCCCTAATATCACATACTCCAAGACACCTCATCTTGAATGGACTGCATCAATTCATAAATCACTAGAAATTGGCTACGAGCTAATTCCCAGTGCAACTCCATCTCCACTTAAAAGTTCCCCAAGTCACCTCTACCTATTTTATCCCGCATTTTAGATCCATCATACATGTCCTTTATTACTCTAATGTAAGTCATTGGTACACCTCTATCCTCCAAGCATCTCCAGATGACTTCTTTTGGGACTGTCAGTGGCTTTTACAAGATCAACGAACTCCATATGCAAGTCACCCTTCATATTTGGTATTACTCCGCCAGTCTCTTCACAAGATAAATACAATAAGTAACACATAGTTGTTATGCATTTCAATACAAGTGCAAACTCGCAAAATTGCTTGTCAAAATCAACTTCCTTTTCAAGAAAATCATATGTACAAATAACCAATACATAGTTTAGTCCCGTTCTCTTCAAGATTCGATGAATATGTACAACGTATGTATCATATGTAATATATTGAAAATTTTACCTAAAAATTTGTAGGAATGTTCTTGGATCACTTCTAAAGAAGAAACAAAACATAATGGTTAAGCAAACCCAAGAGTACAAAGGAATGATGCCTACTACTTGAACATTGTGGCTATTTTGTTTCATTAGAAAAAATATAGAGCTAGTTACTTTTGGACCAAGCTAGTTTTTCCAATAAGAAAAGAGGATTCTCATTCATTGTATTATATTCATTGAGAGAAATAAGAAGATTTCTCCCTTCTCTCTACGTTTCTCGACCATTTTCTTCCTTTATTTTATTATTTTACACCACATTATCAACTTGAGACTCTGTCATCTTGGATAAATATTATGAGTATAATCGAAATGAACCTCTCTGCCCCTATGAGGTAGAGGTAAGGTTGCATACATTTTACCCTCCCAAACCCCACTTGTAGGATTCCACTGGGTAATTTATTGTTGTTGTTGTTGTAGAATATGAATTCTACGGATGAGTGTGATGAATTAATCAAAATGTGAATCTTCTGGTTCATGCATAACTTGATTATCTTTTATGCACGTTGATGATTACACAATGATGATAATGATTGTCACACTATAAAAAAATGTTGGTTGTGAAGTCATCACCACACTCTTCCAGAAAGGGTAAAATAATTAAGAGATTTTTTGAAACTTACTTTCAAAGTACCTCCCCAAATAGTAAACTATAATAACCCAATAATATGCTTTTATGAGCACTTATTATTGCAAGATTAGAGGATTACTTTTTAAATTTATGACAAGGGGAACCCACAGTCGCTACCTTTTGGGTGCAAACAAGGTAAACCCCTTCTTCTATGCAATAAATCACAAACCACATAGAAGAGGTAAACCGCACTAGGACCCAGAAGGCAAACCCCTTGCTTTCGCTCGTAAGGGGTTTCGAACTTGAGACCTCCAACATGGAAGTCTAAAGCCCAAACCACTGGGCCAATTTGTAGTTATTGGCCAAAAGAATGACTTGCTTTCTTTTTTAATCTGTTTCAAAAAAAATGCCCTATTTTCTTTTTTTAAACACTTTAATTTCAACTTACCACGTGGTATGTTTAAGGCCACAAGATTTAAGGGCATTTTGATGTATTTGATAATAACTTTAAATTATGACCACGAGATTGAAAAGTCTTCTTTATTTTCTTAAACTTTGTGCCAATCAAACTAGATCATTCTTTTTTAAAAGGGAGGAGTATAATTTTGTTTAAGGCTAAAAGTGGGAGAGTACAAGTGAGTAGCATCATGGTCCTTAATATATTTAAAAGAACATCTTTAGGTACAACCAATCTTAATTTGTACACCTTTCCAAATGATATTGGTCAACAAGTAATGATCTGGCAATGATTAGGATGGAATACAACAACAACAACATTACCCCATTGCCTCAAAGGCTCCCGCCCATTGCGGGGTAAGGGGGGGTCGGATGTACGCAG
>JAOTQR010052100.1:0-49096 GCA_025774065.1 Solanum ossicruentum
CGTCCATTTGGGCCAGAGGCCACTTTGGACTCAAGGTGGTCTTTCTAATGGGCCTAACACGCCTGACGTGTTAGGTCATCCTAGGCCAATGCTTAGATCGTAGGGATTTGGTTTCGCTCTAACCTAGGTGTCTAAGAGTGGGTTTTGACTGGATTGGATACCCAGGCGGACAACCTGAGCTAGAAGTTCATGACAACCATTGCACGAATGCTGTTAATTGTCACTTATTCCGAAAGGGTTACACATTTGGAAATCCGGCTGTGGGATCGCATACCATTTTTCCAAATACACAAGATACAACAAGAAGTACCATGAGATGCAAATGACAATTCAATATCAAAATTAAACAAATAAAGCAAGCAAACAATATAATTAAACAAGACATATAGTTAGTCAAACAACATAATCTAATGGTTAGAACTTAATTAAAAATCCCCAACGGAGTCGCCATTTATGTTATATCTAAAAATGACTTTTGTAAAGAAAAATCAGAAATCAATTTAAGACTCAATTTTATAAGTGAAAACCAATTGTTGAAATTTCAAAAGAAAAATAGAGTCGCCACCTAATTTTAAGGATAATTAGGAAACCGATAAAATATTTAAAAAGACCTAACAGAAAATCTTTTTAAATTCAAAGAAAGGGTTTGGGTTCACATTTCCACTTCGAGAAGATTTTACGCACTCGAAATGGCCGCTAAATGTGGTTATTCGGCGATTAAGTGATTTGACTAACTTTTGACTTACAAAATTAATTTTTTTAAAAGATTTTGACTCAGCTTAAAAAGATTTGACTAGACTCAATTAAACTAAAGGCATTTGACTAAACTTAGAAATTGACTAAATTTGAAAATTGAACTAACATGATAAAATCACATTTTTATTTTTATTATTTTTTTCATTTTTTTATTGTTTTTATTTTTTTTTATTCAAAGACCTTTTCCAAAATAACATAAATGGTTTGACGTCTTGGGGAATTTAATTAGATTAACAAATAAAATGTTAGAGTTAGACAAGTATTACAAATAAATTAGACATAATGAAATAGTGATAAGGAGAGTAAAATACTAAAGTATTGGGCTTTGCAGACCCAATACATTCATGTCTAGCTGTCGCCTATTGGACACTTCGCCTCTTTGTCCTTGTGTCATTGATACATGTACCACATGTATATTAGTGTATACAGTGCAATTCTCGTTTCTTGGAATTTGTATAACAACTTCTTTCTCTTGGAATTGGGTTGACTCGAAGAAGAGGGGGTTTGGGCCTCCATGGCTCATCGGAAATGCAAGGATAAAGTCCCAATGGACTCAAGGACAAGTTCACATGAAACAAAAAGAAAATAAATATTAGGATTTTGAAATACAACTACTAACAAGAGTTAATAGCTCAAAATATATCAAAACACTGAATGCAAACAAAGACTTATTGCAGTTGCAATACACAGAAGAAAAGTATTAGCAGCACTAGAGCAGCGATTAGGAATCTTATACATAACATGAAGTTGAACTGAATCAGGAAATTGAGCATGCTCTGGAAACTATATTGCTGGAAAAAGAAAAGCTCTTGAAGGATAAAAAGGAGAAAAATTATGAGCTATGCAAGGCCAAAGATGTTAAAGTAGTCCCTGCTCTGGTCAAGCGTATGTTAGATAGGAACATGCTTCTTGTGAGTTAACCAACTCAATGTCATATTAGACTTAACTACAGGACATATAAGAGGGACAAATATTTGCCAGTTAACTCAAATAAGGCAGTGATGATTCCTTGACCATATAAGATAGTAAAACACATTCAATACACTGGCAAACATGTAAATGAACACATTTATAGACTAATACATTGTACTTGAAGTTTGAGAGATGTAAAGCAATGGCAAGATGCAAGCGAACTTGATAATAATGCTAAAGGAACTGCATTAAAGGGAGAGTTAACAGCTGACTAAAATGAACAGATCACACTAACTATTAATTTGAGAGAAATCAACAGGGATCAGCCTACTATAAAACAGTGTTTAGCATGATCAGGATACAGATAGACTTAAACTGCTTGATACTTTAGTAAAAAAATTGATGACGGCAACACTATATAACTGATCTAGGAATAAAATGATCTTAACGATAGGCTATGTTTATAAGAAAACGGAACGATTGCATTTCAAAGATATGAAACCAGTACAACAAAATTGTTTCAAGAATTATTAACCAGGAAGTTTGAGACAGAGTGTCAAGCATAGAAGCCGAAAAATATCAACCAGTTTTCTGCAGCTCAAAACTCAATTCTACAACTCCAAAATCCTCATAACAAGCAGCAACAGAAATATCCAGCCTCAAACCATCATAATACAATCATTTCTTATCATATGAACATGACTAAAGAGGTTATTTGATTTCACACAATTTTGACAGATGTAATCACAAACGAGAAGGAGCAAGGTCTTGCTGTTGGCAAGTTAACAATGAACAAAACGACAATAACAACATCCTGAACCAATACGGTATTGGGCTTCGACAAGACTAAGAATCATTTAACCACAATCAACAACAAAATTTCAATATGACTTAGAGTACCAGAGCATTTACAGAACAACACTTTATAGCATTGTCTTTGAGAAATAATATCCCTCCAGTCCCGACCCAATTCTCAACCACTTAACAGTAAACAAAAAGGGCGCTAACGATACGTCTGACTAAGCACAGTGAATCCAAATGTTCAGCTTAAACATTGTCGCTCAAACAACCAACAACAATTAGAAGTACCACAACATACATACCAAATAAATAACGAAAGAAGAAAAACTCAGACGAGGACATTACCTGTTTTAGAGCAGCGACTGGGACTTGACGAGCTTTGACAGGGAACTTCAATACCACAAACGAAGTTTACTCTAGTTTTCAAGGGTTATTAATGGCTACTAGGATTTTCAAATTCTGTGAAGAAGAAGACATGCTCGAAACATTGTCTTTGCTCACCACTTTCTAATTGATGACCGCCAAGTTTTGTTGGGGTTTTCTTCTATTATCCACCGCCGCGCAGAACGAAAAAGGAGAAGGTATTATATAGCTCCCAAAATTAGGGCAAATCTAGAGAATTAGGGGTCAGATTTTTGAATTCTAAATTCAAAATCCTCCCTTTAGGCAAGAAATCTTTGGGATTTTGCAAAATCCTCAATGGATTGAAAAACACCATTGATTGAGAGATTTTGCGTTTGCTGGATTTGGCATTTCTGGATTCATCTGGTTTTGGCTTGGGGTTGATGAAGGAGAAAGAGGAAAGGAAAAGTCACGCGTGAGGACAATAGATGGAGTTGAGGGAGCTGCTGTTGTTGATTTTCTGTTGAGAAAATGAAGAAGAAGAAGGTTGGGGAAAGTTGATGAAAATGGAGAAGGGGATCGGGGGAAATAATGGGAAATAAGGAGAAATTGGGGGCGCGTAGCCCCCACGCGCTGGTCATAATAAAATTTTCATTTATTTATCCTTTTTTTTATAAAAAAATCGTTAAAACAAAATAACTCGAGGATTAAATTGACACTATGGAGGGTAAAAATTGGGTGTCAACAATGTCAAGTTAAGAATTCTCAAGTTTTTGATTGTCTATTGCATGATTTTGCAAGTCTTAAATGTTGATGAGTTATTGAGTTCTTGTGCTAAGGTTTATGCTCTTATGAATTATAAGGCCTACTAGATGGAGTTATGAACTATGTTATGTGTCTTACCCTCTAGTACAAGGATGATTTCTACATGAAGGGGTTTTGAACTATATGTTACGCCTCACCCAAATGTGCGATTCAATATTATATATTATCTCATGCTTATATATAGGGGTTATGACCTAAGCTATTTCTCCACACTCATATACTAGCCATTACCTACTAGAAGAGGTTATGACCTATGCTACATCCCTCACCCTCTAGTACAAGGTACTTGGATGATCTAACCATGTCGCTTTATTGTGTTAGATAAGTTATGCAAGTATGATTATTCTCAAGCATGTTCCATCCTACACATTGATTATGCATGGCATATTGAGCTTATTTTCATTGATTATGATTAAGCATCTTGTTATTATGGCTTATGATTCTTGTCGCATTGCATCCCGCATACTTAGTACATTCAAACATATTAGCGCATACTTTATGCCTACATGATATTACCATGTAGGGACCTGAGCACCATTTGATCATCCTCCACATGACTAGTACAATCCTTTAAAGCAAGCTTTTGTGAGTCATCAAGTCCGAGGATACTATCTTTATTACTCTTATTATTTTGAGACTTCTTTATATCGAACATTTGTTACTAGGAGGTGAGCTCGGAAAGTGTCTTGGCCCCCGCTCCATTCTATGGTAGAGTTGTTGTTGGATATAATGTACTTATGATTGAGTTTGACTCTTTAATGCTCTACTGATTATCAAAGACTTCCCTTCGTCCCACTTCCCTTTTTACTATATCTCTTGTTATTGTTTACTGTGCTTTCGCAACCAAGGATGTGTGATCGATATACTAAGAGGCATGTTTAGGTTGTGTTCGTGCATCTCATTCGCCATGTCATGACTAGGCCCTAGACTTGGGTCGTGACAAGTCTAATAATGACACCTTACCCTTCACTTCTATCAAAATGTACTTCAATATATTGTCACATATCCTATACCCAATTTATTAGTTCTAAATTTTTCAATTCTTAAATCAAATGCAAATATAGATTTTATTATGTAGTCCAATGTATAGATAACTCCTTTAATAGACTAACTTTCTGTACTATAATGTGTGAAATATTTAATGGAGCTTTCAACTTTTCTCCATGATTTACCCATGCTTAAAGTGAAAATCAAATTTGTATGTGCCCATCTGAACTTGCAACATTCATAAAAACTTTATGCTTTCTTTCCATCGGTTCATAACCCAGTGAATAGTTATATGAGTGAGAAACTTTTATTCGATGACAAGGAAGTCATATCATTTTTCTTATACTGGGATTGAAAATTCTAATGGACCGATCCTTGAAGTTATTCCACATGCAACACACTATTCACACACGGTCCATTGAAGTATTTTGCATGAGCAGTAGAATTCTACCTAGAGGTTTTGCCATCTTCATTTAGCTCTATCTAATATAAATCTTCAGCATTATCCATAAGGAATTTTGTTCCACCATCATGAATAATAGACCATTGGTGATGAATAAAAATGAAATCTGCATCCAATACAAGAGTATTAAAAAATTTTGAAACGCATCAATGACATAACAGGAAGCCATAAGAATATTTCTATAATTATTTCTATGGGAAGACTAGGAAGATTTTTCTTAGGTTTCATCTTTGTATCCTTATATTAAAAAGAGGCTAAAGACTGAATTAGTCAAATGTCTTTGTGACCTTTTGTAAGTGGGGTAAAATTTTCCTTACTGAATATTTGATTTGACTATATTATCTACTTCCCTAAAACATTAATATTGGATAAGATCAATATTAAAAGTGCTAAGTCATCTTATGAAATCCTTAAATGTACACTTTATCAATTTATGACACTTTAGAATCACAAGTAGCAAGTTTTATGAGTAGCTTGAACTTAAGGAATCACCAAGTAAGCATTGTCCTTTCATCTTGGGGACCTTCTTAAACATTCTTAGGGCAGTTGTCAACATGTTTATATCTTTGGCAAACCATCTCTTTAAAACTTTTCTTTAATGCCCTAATCATCATCATATATCATATAAACTTAACTTGAAACTTAGTGGGTTAATATTCATAAATCATGAAGTCATGCATAATCATAAAAAAATTATGCTTATCCAATATGGTAAAATAACCCATACTTCAATAGTCAAAACAACATCATTGAGGTCATTATCATTAACTTGAGAAATGTAAATACTTAGTAAAACAACATAGGATATCATCAAGATCATTTAATAACATAAAATATTATGATATCACTATTAACATGCATATTAACTTGAAGGAACTTAAAGAAAAGGTAAAAAAACATTATGTAGGACTTTGTGGGTGAAAGGTGTTGCTTTTCTAGCACACGCAAGTGTACGTGGTCAACCCAAGTAATATAGTGGCTCTTTTCAAAAGTCAGATGTTGAACCCAAAGGACTTGTAGGTTAATTATTTACTAAGTTATGTTAATTTTAATTCTTTATTTAAAGTGAACAATTAACTAAAAGAGATATTTTTACACAATCAATGAATGAATCAATTTAAGATTATGTTTTAACTAATAATTATGATTAGCCTCAATTTCATCAAATTATTTTATTATCTAGTTGCTAATCACTGGGTGTAAACTATCTAAATAGGGTTGCATACCTCTGTCGGCCTACCTTTATTGACTGTCTAACTATATCATTGAGCAGGGATAGACACATCAATACAAATGCTTTAACGTTTCTTCCTGTATTTTGAACTTAGCGAGGTGTAAGGCTAGTTGTCACAGGTCTCCCTTACACGAATCAATCTAGTTTTCTAGTCAAACAAGCTCCCTATATTATTATGTTCTATTCATTCCAGCATCTCACGAATCCAGAATTATCAACTAATTTACCCCATGGTTGATCAGGCTATGAGGTATAGATGAAAGCAATATAGGAACTACTAATATGATAGTAAATATTTTGAATTAATAATGACTAAACAATCATCTCATTAGCTACCATAATTGTAGAACAAGAAGTTTAACTCCACATAGACATAAAGAAATTACCACAAATCATTCAAAGATAAATGTAGAAATAAATAATAATGGAGAAGAAAGATGAAACCAAAATTCTCCGGCCTGCACGATGACTCCTATTTCTCTCTAGGTCAAAAGTTACGTAAAAACTAATTTTATGAAATATTTATAGGTGTAGGGAAAAACTCCAACTAAAATAATTGAGTCCAAAACAAATTGAAAAACTCAAACCCAGAAGAAAACTGGACAACTTCGTGCGTGTGGAGGCGTTGTACTCCGACTTCAACATTTATGTGCTGCCACGTGTCAACTTTTTCAAATAGCAATTGAATTCCTTCTCCTATGCGTATATAATAATATATATTATTATATTCAATTAAATTCATTAGGTTGTCTGCTTGGATTTTCTTTTTGTAATCTTTCGTTTTTAATTCGTTTGATCTCCAAATCTCTTCATTTTCATGCCAATTTAATTATACAAATAAAATACACAATTTAACACAATCCACAAAATTTATGCTCAAAAAGGATAAACAAAAATAATATATATGAGGTAAACAATGACTAAAAATATGTATTTTTTGGACTCACATCAAAAGGAGACCCACAAATCAAACTAACATACTTTGGTAAGCTTTAGAAAGAAGGACTTTGCTATTGGTGAAAGAACCCCTTGAAATCCTGGCCTCCTTAGCTTGTTCTTCTTCTTTAGGGAGCATTTCTTACCTTAGGAATTTTAGATTTTGAAAAATGAAAGAAAGGATGGAGCTCTAGGGCTTTAAGTTCTGATTTATGCCTACAAGATCATCAAAATGGCATAGCTCAGAAGTAGAATCAGCGAAAATGACAAAATTGTCCTTTATTAAATTTGTCGAGTCGCATTTACGAGACCCGATTATAGGTGAAAGGACAAAATAGTTTAAAAATTTAAGATCAATAATCAAGTTCAAAATCTTAAAATTTAAGATAAAAATGTTTCCCATGTAATTAGAAATTCATTGGTGAAAATCAATTTGAAAATAGAACTAAAATAAGCTCATAACCACCATTTTTGTGAAAAATTCAAGTCCACAAAAAATCTCCAATTTTCTCAATTGAAAACTCCAAGTTTGATATTGACACCTAGAAATAATCCATGGGTAATGAAGTGGAAAGTTGAAAATATTTTTTTCAATAAAATATACTTGAAAAATCTGGTGAAAATTGTCCAACCCGAACTCTCAAAGTTCAATAATGGAGAAAATGGCCAAAACTCGTGACTAGGGACTTCAAATTAGGTCTCTGATGTCGCTGAAGTTATAAGTGTCGCTTAAGATACACCCACTAAAAGGGCGGGCTATAGTTTAGTAAAGCTTGTTCGCAAAAGCAACCTTCGCTTAAGGAGCCCTACCTCGCTTTAGCGACCAAGCCATTGCTAAAGCGAGTCTTGAGGCACCAGAACACAACAAATTTTCAATTAGTTCAAAAGATGGGAATCACCCTCATGATTCATTCAGAAATCCATACACACAAATCATATATGTAATCAAACTAAAATTAATATTATTATCGCAATGAAATTGTCGAAGATCGAATCCGAGGTCTTCATGACTCGAAATTTGATAAGGCACAACTAAAGTAGCTTAGGTCACTTGAAATATCAAAACACTATCATGGAAAAAAAAACTATGTTGAACCTCATTCTAGCACTAAAATTACCCACTCAGAATCAATGGAACCATTATAAATTTAATTCAAGCACCCTAACTCAAAATTTTGACCAAAGTCAAACCTAAGTCAAACTTTAACTCAATTTTCAAATTTGAACCCAAATTCCACATAACAACTATAATCTAATTCTAAAGATGTTCCTAAATCAATTTTTGCATTTCAAAAGTGATGCAATTGACAAAATTTCATTTCGAGACTGAAATCTCTAGATTACTCAAATTTTAAAAAATCAGGCAGTTTTAGCTTTCAAAAATCAATTCTTTAGTAAACCTCAACTTTTACAAAATTCTCAAAAAATCAATAGTCAAAACCGATTAAACATGAAGGAAGTACTCATGAGGGGTAAAATGGTAATTTGGTCAAAATGCCAAAAATGACCTTCAGGGTCATTACATCATCTACCACTAAAAACCATGTTTGTCTTCGAACAGAAGGCAAAGGATATACCCTAAGTCTCCAAAAGGTGATGGTAATGGATCCGCATATCAGACTCTGTCTCCCAAGTAGCCTCTTTCATGGGTGGGTGACACCACCAAACCTTCACTAAAGCTATCTCCTTGGTCCTCAACTTTTGAACTTGTCTATCTAAAATGGCCACAAGCTCTTCCTCATAAGTCAAATCTAGACCCAATTCTACTGAATCAAGGGAAATCACATGAGACTCATTTGGAATGTAATGTCATAGCCTCAAGACATGAAACACCGGATGCATAGAAGATAAACTAGGTGATAAAGTACAGGCCACTGTTCCCACTCGCTTTAAGATCATAAAAAGGCCACTGTACCTAGAGTTGAGCTTGCCCTTTTTCTCGAATCTTGTGACACTATTCATGGGTAAAATTGTTAAACAAACGTAGTCACTCTCTATGAATTCTAAGGGTCGAATCCTCCTATTAGCGTAACTCTTCTGATGGCTTAAATCTATTAATAATTGACTTTGAAACAATTGCACCCATTCCATGGCATCTCTAAGCAAACTAGTGTGTGGAGTATCTACTATAATCTAACTAAACTATCAAGAGGTGTGATTAAACTAGCTTATGGGCCAATCTGAACTGAAATTTCCTAAAACACAGCATGATCCACAAATGAACCTCCTTTCCTCATGAACTTAAATCAATGCTGAACTAACACTTGATAATACCCACAGTGAATTTAAACCAATGACCATGCTTTCATAATATGCGTACATTGCAACCTTAGTTATCTTTCATTCTCATAACGTAATTCTCCCCCTAAATTTAAGCTACACAAATCTGATCTTTAGACAATGAAAAGTCTTGAGAGCGAGCCCGACAAATCTAAACCAACGAAGGTAATAACTAGGTAACCAACCAATCAATGCTACTCTCAAGAATAAACAGCCTCTAATGATAATGTTAGGATACTAGAATAGTAGTTGTGTTAGTAGACAACTCCTGACGATGCCACAAATAGTTGCAATAGTCCTCAAGGTCAATCACATAAATTGAAAAGATCCTCATCGACAAGATAACAACCAAGAGTATCATAAAACTACATATATTGAAACATCCCAAAAATGCTCTTCAGAATACCCATAATTGTAATTTTCATGTATCTCAAAATTCCTACATGATATCAAAATTCTGACTTCATATTCTCGATTAGGGAGAAAATTGAGTAGAAAATGGGTATAACACGAATTTTAGAGGACCCCTAGCAAAAAATAATTTTTGGTAATTTCTAAATTCAAGAGAGAATCTGTGCCCTGGCGACGATGCACCAAGGGCAAGGAGCAGCGTAAAAATCTCCTTCGTGTTATGTCCGCATCCCAGACAAGACACGGACTAGTACAAAATTTTCCTTATATTTTCTTATGCTCCCAAGGGCATTGGGGTCATAGCTCCATGCCTACTTAAACGTGAAATCACCCATACTTAGCCATTTTTCAACTTTATATCACTCAAAGCCCTCACAAGAAAACCTCTCTAAGACTTAACCAAATATCTAATACCAAATTCAAGGATTGCAAGCTTAACTTTGGAACTCAAGGATTCACTTCAAGATCTAAGTTTCCTTGAAGCTCATCTCAAGAATACCTAACTTTGAGATATGTGGGTTTTCATCCATTGGGTCCTTGTGGAGTCCAATCTTTCTTTTTATAAAAATTGCATGATTTCAAGTTGTATTACTTACAGATATCTCTTGTTATGAAATATAAGCATGAAGTATGTTGGGTTTTATCAAAGTATTGTTGAATATGCATGAGTATCTATTTTAAGCTTACACTATGAGTTTATCCTTATCTATTGACACTATGTATGTTTTGAGCTATGAAACTATGATCAATCATGAGTTATGATGGGATTTAAACTACATATAGATGGGTTAATTTGCATAGAGTTTTCTCATCTTATTTCACTCTAGAATTGCATGATTTTTAACAAGTATCATGAACCCACCAAGTGTTTGATAAAATGTCAAGTCAAGAATTCTCAAGTTATTAATGGTCTATTTCATGATTTACAAGTCAAGTGACTATATGATGATTGAGGATTTCAAGTATGTATTACATTCATGAAAAGTATCTATGATTTTACAAATATCAAGTTAAGCCCTATTTCAAGATTTTTACATCTTGTGAGCCACTCATGTTAAAACAAGGGTTCATGTATGATAATGATCTACTCTCATGTTCAAGTTCGGCTCACTACTAGAGTGTCACTACACAAGCCTAGAACCTAGACATAACCGGCAAATGGGGAACCCAAAGGAACCCCAAACAAACCTCATAGTATATCATTACACATCTTTGGTCAGAGAAGCAATCTAAAGCAACATAAAAAATATAAGCAAGGGAAATTGGGAATAAGGGAGAGAGAGATTTATAAATAAATAGCTTGAATATCATAAGAGAGCCAAAACTCAAGCGTAATACATAACATGTCCAACAACACCTCTACTACATTAATAAGAGTGGGGACAAAGACAAGCAACCAGGCTCATCCTCATAGTTAATACATACATAAAAGGTAGATAGTTTTAGAACATAGCATGAGATCATAAGCAATGTCCTCGGAATATAAGACTCAGCAACAAGTTTGAGTGATTCCGTACTAGCCACGTAGGGGGAGATGCTCAAGCGGGGCTCCAGTTCCTACATGGTGATATCATGTAGGCATAGAGTATGTGATAGTATGTTCGAATGTACTAAATATATAGGATGCAATGTGACAAGAGATAAGCATCATAATCAAAATGCATAACAATAGGCAATAAGCATATATATATATATTATAACAATATGGCATATATGATCAATGCATAAGTAAATCATGCTTAAATAACACATGCTCATATAGGATATCATATTTGTAGAAGAGACCAAGCTAGATTTCCAAAGTACAAACCCCTTGGTAGGTTAGTGATGATATCACCCATCATCCTAGCGTGAGGTACAAACCCTTCATCTAGGTTAGTGATAATTGCACCTATCACCCTGGTGTGTGAGGTACAAATCTCTCATCTAGGTTAGTGATAATCGCACCTATCACCTTGGTGTGTGAGGTACAAACCCATTATCTAGGTTAGTAGCATTCTCACCTACCACCCTGGTGTTTGAGATACTAACCCCTCAACTAGGTTATCTGGGCTCTTAGTCCCCCCCGGATCGGGCATGGTCTAATCCAACACTTTATATAGATTATATCATATGCATCAGCGCATTTCATCATATAACATCAACAATATCATATCTTATGCTTTAAATCTTTAGTTCCTCAAGAAACCATAATCGGACATTTCATCAAACACTTGGCGGGTGTGTAATGCTAGTATTAAACCATGAAATATAGAGGTGAAATTATGCAATAAAATCCATTGTAAGACCATCAATCAACACCTTGCAACATCCTCAAGAAATATACATCAAAACCCCTCATCAAATCTTATAATAGATCCAAGCTTTATTGCTCAAAACATAAAAAAAACAGTAACAACATTACATAGCTTTATCATAGTTCATACTGGTGAACCCATTAGTAAAATCAACTAATAATCATGAAAATTGAGTAAAAAGGAGGTTAAGGCACAATGGGTGGAAGAATCCAATGGCTAAAACCCACATACCTTAGCTTTGAAGAAATTCTTGGTAAGGATTGGAGATGGAGACTTGAAGTTTGAAGCAGAACCTTGAATTCCAGATGAGGGTTTGAGACTTGAATCTTGAGAGAAATACAGGACTAAGGATTTGAGTGAGAAACATACATGAGAAGAGTTCATAGCCCCAACAAGAATGCAACATTATATTCACGACACCATTTTCAAAATCTCAACATAAAGGTAAAATCATCATAAACTTGTCAACTTAAACATTAATGCATATGAATGACATGGGGGCTGAAACATAAGACTTGAAATCATAGAAAGGACTTGACATGTCATCATAAGCTTGAATAAATATGGCTATTGCTTCTTTATGCCCACACCGGCTCCCCAAGAAACACATACGAATAGACGACTCTTCCAAAGGGCCTTGACGGACACTACATCCTCATCAATCAACTTCTCTACTCATCCATCCAACACCTCCACCGGGACCTCCTTCTTGGACAACTTATCCTCCACCTCACTCATAACTTCAAGGAGTTCTATACCACTAGCATCACCAACATATCCCCTCAACTAGAAACATGACAAACTGGATAAACCATACACCTAACATAGGTAATTCCTAAACTTAGTCAACCTTAGCAACCTCCCTCTACACTCTATAAGGTCTCACAATCCTCAACTCAATTGTCAACCTTAAATACACCTAACCCACTTGGTACCATAACCACCATCTCCCCCTTGGGAGACAACCTCCACTCGATCACCTTCTCACCCAAAACTTCCAACTCTAATAAGGCGAAATCAAGGCCTTGCCTAATCTAGACCTCTTAACCCAAGAAGATTTGGAACCATCAAGAATGCTACATCACCATGCTTGACTTCCCTAAACCTAATTTCCAATCTAACCAACCGATGGACTGCACTAGTCTCTTCTTTGCGAACATCAAAAACATATGCTAGACTACCTAGAGCATCAACCACAACATTTGCCCTACCGGGAAAAAATAACGCACACTCATTTATAATCCTTAAGGAATTCTAACCACCTTCTTGCTTTCCACAATGCACAGGTATCATATTTACCAAACAATCTCTCATCCTCCATGACTTGCAACACTACCTCCAAATGATTTACAAGCTCTAAACAAATCAATATCTCATTACTAGAGACCACCACAAACATATCAAGGTAGGGTTTTAAGACCCTATTCAAGAAACCCACAAACACCACTGGTGCATAAGTCAACCAAACAACTCCATCAATACTGATAATGCTCACTCCTAGTCTGAAAAGACACTTAAGGATATCACCTACCCTCATCCTCACTTGGAGACAAAACCCGAAACTCAAATCAACATTAGAGAAGTCACTAACTCATTGTAGTTGTCCAAATAGATCGACCATCCTTACCCATTATATTACAAACTTACGGGTCCTACACTCATCGAAAGCATGTTCGGCAAATAGCCAAACTACCTTAAGACCTCCAACCTATCAAGCTAGGCTTAACCAAGATCACGAGACAAGAGTCTATGCAACAAGAACATGGGGCAACCCTTATAGACCCCTGCTAGCCACAATAGACTCATGCAACCATTCGGGACACACATAAGAATCCTATTAAGACAAAGGAATAAAACAATAGATAGTAACTCCCGGACTTATCAACTCATCTTACCCAAAATGTCGGTCACAATATTGGCCTTACTTAGGGTCAACCAAGTCATAAGAGGAGCAATAGAAGAGAACCTACTCACAAGCTTCGATAATAACCCGCTAAACCCAAGAAGCTACTAATACCCAAGGAAGCCAAGGTCTAGGTGAATCTCTAATCACTTTCGTCTTACTAGACCTTAATACTATCGCGCGGCATCACATGTCCTAAGAAGGCAACCTCTTACCACCAAAATTCTCATCTCTCCTACTTAGCATCCAACCTTCTTCCTTAAACTTGTAGTAGTACTCTCAAATGACTCACATGCATTACCTCATTAGGGAATGAACCATCTTATCATCACTAAAACCACCATAAACCTATTAGAGTAGGGGCTAAAGATCTTACTTATGGGACTTATAGGCATAACTGGTGTACCAGTCAAACCAAAAGACACTACCCCAAATCCAAATTATAGAAAAGGGACATTTAAGGCCTCATCTACCACCAACAACAATTCTAGTTACAAAACAACTTAGATTTAACGCCTTTAATTCTCACAAGATGATAAAATGCACCCCTTAGAGACCGGTTGTACCTTATGATAACAAATGGACCTATCTCCCTTCGATTGAGCAAGAGTACAACCACTAACTTCATGCCCAAATCCACCACAACCCAAGCAAGCATTTGACTTCTTCAAGCATAGGACACCATGGCCCTCCCCACACTTTCAGCATTTACGTCTTTCCACCCCGTCATCACCTCTTTTACCCCTTTTACACTTATGAGGTCACTCTTTTATCATATGATCCATCTCACCACAACTATAACAAGCATTTATACCTCTCAAGCATGGGCTATCATGGCATCTACCACATTTTAGGTACCTATCAAAAGGTACCACACCACCACCACCTCTATACTTAGGGCTTTGGAACTTACCCACATTACGGGCTCAGTTGGCCTCACTACCTCCCCTATCATCACTAGAAGTATCGAGATTACCCACTTGTTGATTGAGTTGGGTTGCCAATGTTATCACCGCTTTGGCCATTACCCATACAGTATTACGAACCTTTGCATTCGACATATCGCAATCTTGAGTAGCTTGAGACATATCATGAAATGTAATGGTTAGGGATTAGTAATAAGCCCTAGGGAATCTAACTCTATCGCATGACACAGATCAGGAAGAAGTGAAACATTTCCTAAAACGTATCATAGCCTCCTACTCATAGTTGTGGTACACAAAACAATCATGAATAAGACTCAAATCGATGTGGGGTTTTACACTCTGAGGATCTGTCAACCTAGTACTCTAATACCATCTTTTTCATGACCCAAGCCTAGGGCCTTGATGTGATCAACGAATGGGGAACCCGAAGGAAACCCAAACAAGCCTCATAACATTTCATTACACATCCTTGGGCGCGGAAGCAATATAAGAAACATAAAAGGGAAACTAGGACTAAGGGATAGAAATATTTATACATAAATAGCATGAATATCATAAGTGAGTCAAAGCTCAAACGTAATACATAACATGTCCAACGACATCTCTACTACATTGATAAGAGTGGGGGCCAAAAAAAGCAATCGAGCTCACCCTTATAGTTACTACATACATAAAATGAACATAATCTTAGAACATAGCATGAGATCATAAGTAACGTCCCCAGAATGGAGAACTCACCAACAAGCTTGAGTGAAATTGTACTAGCCATATGGGTGGAGATGCTCAAGCGGGGTTCCAGTTCCTACATGGTGATATCATATAGGGATAGAGTATGCATTAGTACATTTGAATATACTAAGTATGCAATACTACAAAAGATACACATCATAATCAAAATGCATAACAATAGGAAATAGGCATCATATAATAATATGTCATGTATAATCAATGCATAAGTAAAACATGCTTAAATAACACATGCTCAGATAGGATATCGTATGTGTAGAAGAGACCAAGCTAGATTTCCAAAGTACAAACTCCTTGGTTGGTTAGTGATGATATTACTCATCACCCTGGTGTGTGAAGTACAAACCCCTTATCTAGATTAGTGGTATTCACACTTATCACCCTAGTGTGAGGTACAAGCTCCTCATCTAGGATAGTGATAATTGCACCTATCGCCCTGGTGTGTGAGGTAAAAATCCCTCATCTAGGTTAGTGACAATCTCACTTACCACCCTGGTGTTTAAGATACTAACCCCTCAACTAGTTTATCCGGGCTCTTAGTCCCCCCGGGCCAGGCTTGGTCTATTGCAACATTTATATAGATTATATTATATTCATAAGCTCATTTCATCATCATAACATCAATCATATCATATCTCATGCTTTGAACCTTCAATTCATCAAGAAACCATAATCGGACGTTTCATCAAACACTTGGCATAAATGTAATGCTAATATAAAACCATGAAATATAGAGGTGAAATCACGCAAGTAAATCTATTGTAAAACCATCAATAAACACCTTGCAACACCCTCACAATATATATCAAAACCCCTCATCAAATCTTACAATAGACCCAAGATGTATAGCTCAAGACATAGCAAAACAGTCACAACTTTACATAGCTTTATCATAGTTCATATACATGTTAATACTAGTGAACCCATTTGTAAAATCACCTAATAATCATGCAAATTGAGTAAAAAGGAGGTTAGGGCACCATGGGTGGAATAAACCAACTCCTAAAACCTACATACCTTAGTTTTGGAGAAACTCTTAGTGAAGATTGGTGATGGATACTTGAAGCTTGAAGGAGAACCTTGAAATCTGGATGAGGGTTTGAGACTTGAATCTTGAGAGAAATATAGGACTAAGGATTTGAGTGAGTATTGAAAAATGTCTTGGGTTATATGAGGGTGAAATAATTCTTAGTATAGGTATTTTATCGTGTGGGAGGGATTAAACCCAAGACTTAAAAGTCTTGAAGCAAAAAATAAAAACTGGACGGAAAATGCACTAGGGCGCATCGCTCCCCAGACGTGGAGATGCAACTGGAATGTGTCACTTTGAATTTTGAAATTGTGAATCATTCACTCTAAAATTAGGGTTAGACCCTTCTCCTACTAATGTTGACACCCTGAAAACGAATATGAAGTCGAATTTCCTAAATAATACATGAATTTTGAGATATATGGAAATTAAAATTTCGACCATTTTCGAGGCACATTTTCGGGCACTTTTTGGGTTGTTTCATAGAGTTCAAGCATGTTTCAATAGCTAGTCATGTCATATTTCCATGTTTGTTACAAGCTACACATGTTATGATTATTTCAAGTGTTCTGTGGGATTTGACTTAGCACCGATTGAGGCTTAAGATGAGGGCTCAACTCAAGGGTTCCTTGTATAAAGTCTTTAGTCTCTAAACCATGTGCTACCATAGGATTATCATTATTACCCTTGCTATATTAGTGGATCCATATAGTCATGTTATCATTTTTGGTTTGCATTGCCAAGTAGACCACACCTAGCCGAGGGGTGTTATGCCCATCATCCTTACCGATGGGGTGTCATGCCTTGGATTCTAAGTTGTAGCTACTTGGTCTATGTCAGTTGAGGTCACTTCCCACATATGTGTATGCTATATATATTGTGCAAGATGAACGATTTACAAGCATGTTTTATTATGAGCACTGATCATGCATGTCATATTGTGATTATATATCTATTGCTTATGATTATGCATATTGACTATATTGGCCTATGTCTTGTTGCATTGCATCCCATATACTTAGTTCCTTTAGATGTACTAATGCATACTTTATGCCTATATGATATTACTATGTAGGGACCGGAGCACCTTTTGATCATGCTCCATGTGGCTAGTTGATACTTCAGAGATACGTTTTGGTGAGTCTTCAAGTCTAAGACTATCAACATTACTCTTGATATTTTGAGAGTTCTTTATGTTGAACAATTGTTAATATGAGGGTAATCCTGGAGAGTGTTGTGGCCCTCACTCCATTCCATATTAGAGGTGTTGTTGGATATTATGATGTGCTCACGCTATGAGCTTAACTCGTTATGCTTTTATGAATATCAAGACTTCCCTTAGTCTTGCTTCCCTTTTTATATCTCCTATTGTTGTTTACTTTGCTTCCGCGACAGAGGATATGTGATTGATATGCTAAGAGGCTTGTTTGAGATCTCTTCGGGTTCCCCATTGCTGTGTCACATCTAGGCCCTAGGCTTGGGTCATGACAATCATCTTTGCTGAGTCTCATACAAGTATTTTCAACAAGATTCACACTTGTAGGGTACTAGAATACACTAATTTCCAAGAATCCTCATTTGTCTAACCCAAAGTACTCCCTTCCTGGTACTTACAGTCAAAACTCCCCCAAGTGTCTGATTTCACTAATTACACCTTTCTCTACACACGATTCCTCATTTGCTCACCAGCACAACCTGAATCATGGTCATCTTAATAAAATCCAACACATTCACCATAATTCAGAAACTAAAACCAACAATCTGATTCCAACAAAATATCATGATTTTACAAATCATTTACCTATGCTTTCAAAACCATTATTAGTACCAAAACTTCTTGGAAAGTTCATTGTCACTGACTGTAACTCTAAGTTATAACTCCTCCCTTTTCCTAAAATGAAGTACAACTATCCAAGGCCAATAATACCAATTCCAATCATGATGGTACTTTTCCTATGGCTACAACTATTTAATTAGAAACCAATCTCAACAAGAAATTATTTACATGACATGCCACAACCTCCATGCAAACACTCGTACCCTCATATCCAAAAGTTAAAGAAATCCTTGCTCACCTTAAGAGTTTCTATTTCATAAGCGCATAAGACTTAATTACCACCAAGTTTCTATGTAACTTTTTATGATAGTCCATACTAACTCTCATCAATAAAGTAGTATCCACCTGATTTAAAGTCTTTAATAATCATGATTGGGCAATCCAACCTAACATAAAAACGTAGAACCTCTCATTTATTATTGTTTGTCATCCAAATCAAAACCAAATATTTCCAGAAAAGCAGTTGATAATCATTCTTAACCCGGTGTCGAGCCAGCCCATCTCATATTACTACATATAAGCTTAAAGAAAAAAATTTGTACCATCCTCAACTTCGAATCAAGGTTTTATACATGTTGTCTCATTTTCATCGCATTTCTTATCTTATATCCACACAACAATGCTACTAGGAGATTCAAATGCTTAACCCATACTTATAACCCAATGCTAAATGTTCAACTCTTTGATGTCCAAGGCTCTTGTATTATTCCTTAACCAACTCCACAATAGGTTGCCTCTCACCTTGCGCCAAATTATTCAAACGAAAACTTCATTATGCTCTTCCACAAGTAATAGAATATACAACTGAAGTCATGCATAAGTAATAGAATATACAACTGAAGTCATGCACAAGTTCTCCCAAGTACTCCATAATCCATATAATCAATTATTTTATTACTTGGACAATCCTTAACTTGAAGATTGTATACCTTATCTCATCATCAATTTTGTTCTCATAGACATCACTATACCTCAAATAATCATACATACTAAGGGGTCACACTCACCCCAAAACAAGATATGCTCTGTACGCTAGATCTACCACTAAAGGCTCACCTACCAGAGAAAGAAACATACCTATGTTCAGGCAATACAATCACATGGCAAGATAACCTAAAAGTCAAAATAGGAATTACTTAGGGATTTAGCAACATAACACATATAAATAACTATTTCAAGAAAGTACCTACAATAATCGCATCTGAAGCCTCCACATTGGGTCCCTAGGAGAAGCATAACATTGAGCTCCTTAGCCTAAACATCCCCTCCACTTCCTTGCTGAATCAAAGTATCACTCACACCTCTATCTAAAGCAAGACCACCTTTTCCAAGTTGAACTCTACCCATAACCTTTAGTATGAGGTACTGACCCCCTAACTGCAATACTAGAATCACGCTGGCCCCCCTCGATCCTGTATAGGCAACTACCGTACAAGATGTCCTAGATTCCTATAAGAAAAATAGGACCTCCTAGGAATAAACTATCGTGATGACTTCAATGAGTTGATGTGACACTAGGACCTTCTTCAAATGCTGACAAGGATGCATAAACTAGCCCTCGGTTCTGAGAAGAATCGCTCCTCCTAAAAGAACCTCCACCTTGTGATATGGTCCTTGAGAACTGGCTAGATGAGTGGCCCTCTTGGGGTCCCTACACTCCCCACAAACCACCATCATTGCCTCCTTGATGGTGCTCATACTAGACTAAACAGAAACTCTCCAATGCACCAGTCTAAAGACATATGATCTAATAGAGACAACCAAACTCCCCATGAGTTTGTAGATGCCCTCAGCATCAAAGGTATACCATGATAAGTCAACTAGCAAAAATGTGCCTCACACTCAACAATAGACATAAAACCCTAGGTCAAGCTCCCAGACCTCAACTGGCACTCCTTTTGTTTACTCCCTGTTAAGAAACGATCTTGGAAGTCACTTGAAAACACATCCCACTTTAGCAGGGGAGATCCCGCTAGTCACGATCTCATGTAAGTCCTCTACCATTCTCTAGTAGTGTCTCAAAGCTGAAGAGTAAGAAACCTAACACCTCGTGAATCAACCCCACAACCTCTACATCTCATGGCATAGTGTCAAAAACTTATAAGCATCCTTACCCTTAGCATCCTAAAATTTGGGTGGTTCCATCTTTTGGAATCTACCATAACTAAGCTAACCATCCAATGCAAAATTTGGCTTAAGAGCCATCGGTACCGGTGCAGGAACCATGGATGGCTGGCCTATCTGATCGAAAACTGTGGAATCCTGCAGCATAAGAGTCTGTCTACCTACATAGGTCGACAAAACCTCTCAACGTACCTATGATAATACCACCCATCACAAGATTGTTGAAAATACCCTTTATCCTGAATAAGATACTCTATAGTAATGGTGCAGTTATATGCTCAGGAGGAACCTGACCTCTTGTAACCTTGGGTTCAAGGGAGATAACCATCTCATAATCTGGTACTTATGCTGACTCCTTAGCTTCGGTTCTTACCTCGGCCTCCAAATATACCTCTACCTTTACCCTCAATTAGGGTCTCAACAAAACCTCGAGAGCTACCCCTATCCTCTCCTGCCATCTCAAGCTCTAACGCTAGCCATTTGCCATAGAAGATGCGACACTCAACACTAATATAAGCATTCATGCGCATGACTGAATTGAAAAAAAATAAAAAGAAGATTTTCTTAATAGTCTCCATAGCCTCTCAAAGATAAGCAATGGACGTCTCTATTCTGATCCTTGAGACTTTATTCACTTGGACTTATACACATGTGAGACTTATTAATCTAGGGCTCTGATACCAAATTATTATGATCCAAAATCATTATCAAGCTAGGCAATTCATCCTAAATAGGTAATAACAAAATAATGTAGAAGCGAAAGCAATAATACTATCTAAATAGCAAAGGGATATGCATGAAGATCATAATAACAGTCTAAAATCATCCCAGACTAGTGTCACATGTATATGCCTCAATTACAACAAAGTTCAAAAGAAAGTAATAGAAGTCTCAATAGTCGTTGTTTCTTGAATAAAATAAAATCAATAAAGTAACCTGCCAATCTTGAGAGTTGGTTGGAACAGACAAGCAAATGTCTCTCAATCTATCATAAGCTCAGTTTGTAAGTAAATAGAAATATCAATTAGATCCAGACTTAGAATCTGCGCACGTGTAGAAAATAAGGGTGAGTACTAATAAGTACCCAATAAGAGGATCTAAATGCAGGTAGAGAATAAAAACTCAAATACTCCTTCCATCCTAACCACATACCTCTAAAACTATTACCTTACACACAGGAAAGGTGAACATACATATAATATAGATATATATGCATTCACAGTCTTAGCACTAAACATCTCAACTGATCAATCTCAACAATTTTTGAGGATCGAGCCAATCTACTTATTACACTTAATATAAATTAATACATTTAAAATAATGAATGATGTGAAATGGGATGTTGTGAGCAACATAATGCAATGACAAATAATCATGATGTTTGTCTGTCCAATAATACACATCCACCGATATAATTAGAGTAGAACCTATGGAAGCCACACATGGACTATGTATTTGCCAGAACTATTTTTCTTTGGCATTTATCTTCCATATCTAGCCAAAAATATTTCTCTTCGACTTTTCATTTTTCTTTCTTTTTTTTGCTGGAACCATTTCCCTTCAGCATGTTTCAATAGCACACATATTTACATTTTGTATGGGTATTAGAGTATGAAAAGAGTTTGTACTATCCATACAATAATCACATCAAATCAATCTCATTATTACTCCAATTATAGAATCAACACGATTAAGTCGTTCATAATCATTACCACATCATTTCTTAAGGTCTAACTATAGTCCATATATCATCCCAATTCAAGCATATTCATCAAGAGTCACTATCCCCACAAGTGTTCCCTAATAAATTCTAGCACAATATCATTTTAATACAACATTCATTTCAACTTCACACTTATAATGTCATAATAAATGCTTTCAATAATAGCACAGTTCAATTATTTATCCTTAAGTCAATCTAGGGTACATACAACTATTAAATACATAAATTGAAACGACCCAAAAAAGTTCCCAAAAATGTGCCTCGGTATGCCCAGAATTTTAAATTCTATATATCTCAAAATTCATTTGCTATTTCAATAGTCTGAATTTATATTCTTCTTCAGGGGGCCAAAATTTTGTTAAAAAGGGTCTAATCCTAATTTAAGAGTGAAAGATTAGCAATTATGAAGTTCCAAAGGTGCGAATTCTAGTGGGGTTTTCGTGTCGCCTCCCTGATGGGACCCTGTACATTTTGGGGACTATTTTTTTTAGTTCGGTCTAATACTTCTAAGTCTTGGGCCTAATTGTTCCCAAACGTGTTTTTACCTATACTTGGTCAAATTTCACCCTCATATTACCCTAAATATTTCCCAATACTCACTCAAACACATAGTCATATTTCCACTCCACAAACTCAAGTCCCAAAACTTCATCCCAAGCTAAGATTTTTCTTCAAGGTTTTTCTTCAAGCTTCAAGTGTCCATCCCCAATCTTCACCAAGTTCATCTCTAAGCTAAGGTATGTGGGTTTCTTTCGTGGATTCCTTTCACCCATGATACCCAAGCCTCCTTTTACTCAAACTGCATGACTTAAAGTTGATATACAAATAGGTCTTGATTATTATGAAATTCAAAGTTGTGACTATTTTGCTATGTTTTGAGCTATAAATCATTGATCTATTGTAAGATTTGATGAGGGGTTTAATGTATATTATTTGAGGGTGTTGCAAGGTGTTGATTGGTGGTTTTATAATTGATTTTCTTGCATGATGTCATCTCTATATTTCATGATTTTATACTAGCATTACACACCCTCTAAGTGTTTGATAAAATGTCAGGATGTGGTTTCATGAGGGGTTGAAGGTCCAAATCATGAGATATATTGTGAATGTCTATATTATGATGAAATGAGATTATGCATATGATAAATTCTATATAAAGTGTTGTATTAGACCATGCACAATTCGGGGGGACTAAGAACCTGGATAACCTAGATGGGGGTTTGTACTCATCAACCTAAGGAAGGGTATGTACTTCTCTACCTAGTGATGGGGCAGCATCATGACTAACGTAGATGTAGCTTTGTACTCATCAACCTAGGGAAAGATTTGTACTTCTCCATTGTGGTGATGGGGCGACATTATCACCAAACTAGATGGGGGTTTGTACTCATCTACCTAAGTGATAGGACAATATCATCACTAACCTACTAAAGGGTTGTACATTTGGAAATCTTGCCTGGTCTCTTCTACACATATGATATCCTATATGAGCATGAGTTATTTAAGTATGTTTTACCTCAACATTCATCATGCATGCCATATTGTTATATAATGTCTATTGCCTATTGCTATGCATCTTGATTATCATGCTTAATTCTTGTTTGCATCATATCCTACATACTTAGTACATTCAAACATACTAATGCATACCATGTGCCTACATGATGTCACCATGTAGGAACTAGTGCCCAAGTTGATCATCCTCCTCCGCGTGGTATGTTCGGTGCTATTCAACCTAGTTGGTGAGTCCTCCACTTCAGGGACCTGAGTCTATGTTTCTCCTATTATATTGAGACATTCTTCTTTATTATCTATTTGACTATGAGGGTGAGCCCAGTTACTTTGTCTTGACCCCCGTTCTTATCTATGTATTAGAGGTATTTGTTGGACATGTTATGTATCTATGATATGCGCTTGACTCTTGTCTCTTGACTATGATGATTTGGAAGTGTTTTCCCTTAGCCCCAATTTTTCCCATTCTTTTATCTCTTGATTCTTGTTTTATTGCTTCCGTAACCAAATATGTGTAATGATGTTCTAAGAGGCTTGCTTGGGGTCCCTTTTGGTTCCCTTTGCGCCATATCACTTCTAGGCCCTAGGTTTGGGCCATGACATAAATCATCACAATTCAATCAACTATCTCAATTACAAAAGTCCACATCATCAACTATCATTACTAAAGTACACAACCAACACCAACGATCATATATCAACTCACAAATCAAGTTTTCACATATTATGATATAACTATTTTATTACCATATATTAATTCATTTCATGGTTCACTCACTTTCTTCCAAATCTCCATTACTCTGTCATATTCACTTAAATCATTTTATTAATACCCAATTAACACAAACAAGGAAGATACCAAGTTCAATGAAACTCAACAAGGTTTAGGAATCTACTTACATCGAATTAGCCAAACAATCAACCCAACAAGAGTTCCTTTCCCTTTCGAATAGAATTCAACACACTAGAATCTAGTCAATATTAGGTTCACAATCATATTTCAAGAATAAAGACACCAAGATCAAGCAATTTAAGAAAAAGAACAAAACTGTCCAAAGATTCAATGATGGAACTGAGGCCAAAATTTGAAAATTTCTATATTAAAACATTTCCCATGTAATTAGAAATCTATTGGTGAAAATCAATTAAAAATGGAGCTAAAATGATCTCATGATCACAATTTTTGTGAAAAATCCAAGTCCACAAAAAATTCCTAATTTCCACGATTGAAAATTTCAAATTTGATGCTAAAATCAAAAAATATTTTTTGGTATTGAAGAGGGAAGTCGAAAAATATCTTTTTCAATAAAATCTACTTGAAAAATCAAGTGAAAATCATCCAAACCCGAGCTATCAAAGTTCGATAATAGAGAAAATGGCCAAAAATCATGACTAGGGATTTGAAACTAGGTATTTGATGTCTCTAAAGCGATAAAGTGTCACTTAAGAAACACCTACTAAAGGGGTTGGCTATGATTTAGCGAAGTCTGGTCACAAAAGTGACCTTTTCTTTAACGAGCCATGTTGCAATTTACTGGGGCTACTTTAGAGACTAAGTCATTGCTAATGTGAGGCTTGAGGCAGCAGAACCTAAAAAAATTTCAATTAGTTCAATAGCTCGAAATCAACCCTCAGATTTCATTCTACAACGCCTTAGATCTTAAGCTAACACATGAGTCATTCCTCGTACGCATATGGAGTAAACTTAATGACTTCTAATGTGGTGGGATCAATTCTTAGGTATTTAAAGTGGATTACGTATGCTTTTGGGTCATAAGGCAACTTTTAAATCAAGGCAAGACCAAAAGATTCCAATCGGCTAAGTTTCAGTATAAATTCATATAAGTTTCAACTACAAATGGTCATATGTTTTAGCACATAATGAATTAGGTGACTCCCTACTTACCAATTTATTGTTCTTTGAATTAGCTTTCTAACACATCTAATTTCACCTTATTCAGAGTTCGAAGTAAAATGCTATGGCCATTTTACTGAGGACTATCCAGGCTATCAAAAAGGGCTATGGTCAATCTGATTGCTAAATAGCCTTGAAAAGCTTCAGGAACTGTCAAAAAGGCTGGTCTGAAGATCCTATTTGGCATGCCATCAAATGGTTTAGCGATGGACCTTTGGACCACTGATTTTGATGTCGGGACACATTAAAATGTCTTCTTCTTTTTTTTTTTTTTTTTTTTTTTTTACTTTTGATGATATTTTTACATTTTCAAAAAGGATTTTTAACCCATTATACCTAAATACACCTTCCTAAGCCTATTTTTATGCCAAATAACCTTCCCCTTCACTCATTCCAAATTTTTCTCTCAAGGAAGAAGACTCAAATCCTCCGTTAAAGAACAAGCTTCAATTTCTTCCAAGTTTTTCATCAAATCCAAGATTCTCTTCAACTTTCTTCTCTATTTTTCTCTAAGGTATGTGGGTTTCTTCATCCATGGATCTCTACACCCATGGAGTCCACAGCCCTTTCAACTAAATCCTTATTTCAAGATTTATTTTATTATGGGTATTTTCTATTCTTAATTATATGCATGATTTATGTTAGAAATTGTTATTTATTGATTTTAAATGCATTAAATTTGTTGGTATTTAAAAACCCTTTTCATTACTATATTAGGTTGATGATTTCTTAAATTGGTCTTGTTAAGTCTTTATCTAAATGATATGTTTTGATCTAAGTCATGAATATTATGTTCAAATGAGTATTTATTGTCATCCAATTACATGAATTAATGAATTTTGGAAAATGCCCAATCTTATGGGCTATTTAAATTGTAGTTTCAAATGATATATTTTCATGATAATGCAAGTTTATGAATGATTATAGATTGCCAAGTAAGTTATGAGTTCCTGCAAAATTGTAATGAATCGACCTAGGGTCTAGTCATCACACAACAAATCAGATACCCGGAGGCACCTCACTTAAGTCATCTTCAATATCTCAAATATTCATAGGCATAAAACTAAAACATTTGTGGAACAAAATAGAAAAGGGTCTAAGGGGAAATATATGGCAATGAAGCAACATTAAAAATATAACATTTGTCCAAACATCATACTAGCTAAACCATGGATAGACGGAACCGGTATCGATCAGTTTCCATCAGATAGAAAACTTTAACAGCATAGAATATAAAGCCTCAAAAAGCCAATATACACATAAATTTCTGAAATACATAGCAAGAATAAAAATAGTATAGAGTCCCAAACCAAGGGCTCACCAATAAATACTAGTATCGAACGCCTGAAAAACTAGTCACGAGTCGACAGAGGAGCATCTATTCCTATATGGTTAAATCATGCAGGAAAAATATGCATTAGTACTTTTGGAATGTATTAAATATGTGATGCAATGCAAATATTATATTGTAATGGCATCATTCATAATTAAAGAAGAGCGCATACACACACACATATACATAGGACGATATATATCACGACTCGAAATTCAAGTGTACTGGCACTCACCTAACCCACCAGGGTAACTCATGCCAAAACTAAAACAACTAACAATAGTAACAAAATTCGAAGATAACAATCTAAATATATTGATAAGCGAAAGAAAACAACTACAACTATCCCAAGGTCTGGTGTCACTTGTACAGGCCTGTATAGAATACTCAAATGAAATACAAGGCATGATTTCTAGTCCTCAAATAGAATCAAAACATAAAAGTGAAATCCTCAAGGTCTGCTGAAGACATAATGAAACACCCCTCATGTGCTTCAGAATGCCCCATAATTGTAATTTTCATATATTTAAAAATCTATGCATGATTTCGAAAATTCGACTTCATATTGTTGATCAGGGGGAAAACCCTGAGTTGAAAATTGCTATAACCCATATTTTAGAAGACCTATAGTGAAAAATATTTTTTGCTAATTTTTCTTATCCAGTGTTTGTCCATGCCCAAGCCGCGATGCACCAGCGGAGAGGACTAGTGTGTTTGTTGATCCGCATCTAGTCTGCGTTGCACCTGGGGCGTGGACCAGTGTAACTTTTTCCTTGATTTTCTTATTTTGCCCAAGGGCATTGGGGACATAGCTCCATGCCCACTTAAAAGTGAAATCTCTCATACTTAGCCATTTTTCAACTCTATAGCTCACAAAACTTCTCTAAAGCCTGTCTAAGACTCTATCAATCCAAGGACTTCAAGCTCAACTTTGGAACTCAAGGACTCATTTCAAGCTCTAAGTCTACTTTAGGTTCATTTCAAGGAATTCAAAGTTTAAGGTATGTGGGTCTTCATCCATGGGTCCTTTCACCAATGGAGCCCAACCTTCTCTTTTCATGAAAATTGCATGGTTTCAAGATGTATTACCTATGAGTATCTTTTATTATGAAATATGAACATAAATCATGTTGGGTCTTTATCAAGTATTGAATGATTATGCATGTATATCTATTTCAATCTTACTCCGCGAATTGATTTTGTCTATTGAGACTATGCATGATTTGAGCTATGAAACTATGAACTATTACGAGCTTTTGTGATGGATTGTAAGACACCCTAAATGAGGGTTTTACTACCATTTTGTTAGGTTGATTTGCATTGAGTTTATTCATCTTGTTTTACTCTTAAATTGCATGATTTGAACACGTATCATGAACACACCATGTATTTGATAAAAATTATATGACAAGAATTCTCAAGTGTTAATGAACTAATACATGATTTACAAGTCAAGTAACTTCATGATGATTGAGAGATTGCTAGTATGTATTGAATTTATGAAAAGTATGTATGATTTTACAAGTATCAAGTTAAGCCCTATTTCAAGATTTTTACCTCTTGTGAGCCATTCACGTGAAAGCAAGGGTTCATGTATGATTATGATCTACTTTCATGTTCAAGTTAGGCTCACTAGTGGAGGTCAAACATGTTTATGAGCTACTCATTTCAAGTTATCATGTCTCTTACTAGTTACTCCTGATATTATTAAAGTATGATTATTTCAAGTATTCCGTGGAATTTGACTTAGCACCTATTGAGACTTAAGATGGGGGCTCGACTCAAGAGGTCCTTATGTAAAGTCTTTAGTTTCTAAACTATGTACTATCCTTGATATACTAGTAGATCCATCTGGTTCATGCTATCATGTTTGGTTTCCCTTGGCAAGTAGACCATACTTCACCAGGGGGCGTCATGCTCGGTCACCTGAACCGAGGGGTTGTCAGACCTCGGAGTCAAAGTTGTAGATGCTTGGTCTATGTTAGTTGAGGTCTCTTCCCATATATGTATGATATATTATGCAAGTTGAATGATTTACAATCATGTTTTATTATTGGTCATGAATGTCATATTAAAATAATATACCCTCGATTATGATTATGCATTTTGAATAAATTGGCTTATGTATTTATTGCATTCAACCCCGCATACATAGTACATTCAAATGTACTAAAACATACTCTATGCCTACATGATATTACCATGTAGGGATTGGAGCTACTTTTGATTATCCTCCACGTGGCTAGTTCAGTACTTAGGAGAAAAGCATTGGTAACTCCCCAAGTTCGAGGGCAATATCTAAGTTACTCTTGCTATGTTGAGACTTATTTAGGTTAAACACTTGTTATCATGAGGGTAAGCCTGGGATGTGTCCTAGCCCCTACTCTATCCTAAGTTAGAGGTGTTGTTGGATACTATGGTTTATATTGCTTTGAGCTTGACTCTTTTATGTTTTTTATGAATATGAAGACCTCCCTTGGTCCTACTTCCATTTTATTTTTATCACTTGTTGATGCTTGTTTTGCTTCTGCAACTAAGGGTGTGTAAATGATATGCTAAGAAGCTTGTTTGGGGTCCCTTCGAATTCCTCATTCATCGTGTCACATGCTAAGAAGCTTGTTTGGGGTCCCTTCGAATTCCTCATTCATCGTGTCACATCTAGGCCCTAGGCTTGAGTCATGACAAGCTTTGTATTATAGAAATAAGTTGTCAATGGTCCTCAAAATTCTAGCACACCATGTCGATTAGACTCTTATTTATGGATGTAAAGCACGCCATAACTATGAATGGGAGGCTATGAGGCATTTTGGGAAATATTTCACCTCTTCATGGTATATATCATACTTTAGGTGTAAATATATGGTTTTCCCCTAATGAATACTCTTTTTTTCTATATCATGCCGATACTAATAGAAAGACTAGGAAAGCCCGTACACCCGAGGAGAAACCAACCCCTTCCACTCTTGAATCTCCTCATGGAAGGGTAGCCTAAGAAGAGTTTCTGGATGCCATCACAATGTTGGTCCATTCTATGACCAACCAAATGAACAAAGGGGCCCAAGCCCCTCATGGTCCTAGTCCGGCCTCAAGGGTGAGGGATTTCACAAGAATGAATCTACCTGAGTTTCATGGATCCAAGGCAGAAAAGGATCCCCAAGAGTTTATCGATGAGGTGTATATGGTGCTATCTATCATTGAGGGTCAATCTAAAGGAGAATGCGGAGTTAAAGGCCTACCAAATCAAGGGTATGGCCCAAATTTGGTTTACTCAATGAAAATTTAAAAAGAGAGATGATGATGCTATTTATTGGGAGAAATTCAAAGACGTCTTCCTCAACTGGTTCTTTCCTATCGAGTTAAGAGAGGCTAAAATGATATAGTTTATGAATCACAAGAAAGGTTCCATGAGTGTGAGAGAGTATTCCCTCAAATTCAACAAGCTTTCCAAGTATGCTCCACATTTAGTTGCCAACCCTAGAGCTAGAACGAATAAATTTGTGTCAAGAGTGTCTGACTTGGTTGATGAAGAGTGTCGTATCGCCATGCTAGTGAGTGATATGGATTTGTCTCGACTCATGACATACGACGAACAACTTGATGGGGGAAAGCTTAGAAAGAGAAGTAGTAGTGAGTCCAAGAGGGCTCAATTTGAAGGTGGTTTCCAAGGTTCTAAGGGTGGCCAGTTTCCTCAGGGTCATAAGTTCCAAGGTCGAGGGTCTTCCAATTCTCCTAACAAGAGATTTGCTAACGATGACCCAAGATTTGAAGGTGGAAATGGTGGGATAACCCATCCTAAGTGCCAAAAGTGTGGGAGAAACCATGGTGGTCCATGTTTCAAAAATTCTAGTGATTGCTTTGGTTGTGGTGAAATAGGTCAGAAGGTTATTTACTGTGCTCATCCTCAAAACAAAGGTAGAGATGGTCGTCCTCAAGGCTAAGGTGCTAATTTGGTCAAAGGGCAAAGAGAGGCCAACAAGGGGGTGCTCTAAGGCAAAATAGGTTCTATGCGGTCGATAGAAGCCAAGGAATAGATAAGGTGCCCAATGATGTTACTGGTATGTTAAAGGTTTTTTATAATAATGTGTATGCATCGATAGATACGAGTGTCGCTCTTTCTTTCATTACTTTATTTGTTTCCAAAAAGCTCCATGTGTGTCCGAAGTTATTGTCTGAACCTAATGAAGGATCTACCCCCGTTGATGAGTCCATTATTGCTAAAAGTTGTCTATAGAGGTTTTCCCATGTCCATGTTGTATAAAGTCTTACCTTGTGATTTTGTAGAGTTAGATATGGTGGACTTTGATATTATTCTTGGGATAGATTAGTTACATGCATATCATACTTCTATTGATTGTAGAACCCGTAAGGTTAAATTCCAATTTCGTAATGAGCCCGCCCTTGAGTGGGAAAGTCGTAATGTGGTGGTCAAGGGTAGAGTTATTTCTTGTCTTAAAGCCTAAAAGTTGATTTCTAAAGGTTACATTTATCATCTTGTGAGGGTTAGGGATGTTGAGTCTAAAGTCCTTTCTATTGAGTCGATTCCGGTGGTCAGTGAGTTTCATGATGTCTTTCTTGATGAGCTTCGTGGTGTTCCTTTCAAAAGGGAAATAGACTTGGTATAGAACTCCTTCTTGATACACAACCCATTTCCATTCCCCGTTACCGTATGGCCCCGACGAAATTGAAGGAGTTGAGGGATCAATTGAGAGATTTGTCAGAGAAGGGCTTCATAAGGCCTAGCAAGTGACCTTGGGGTGCATCAGTGTTGTTTGTGAAGAAAAAAGATGGTTCCCTTAAAAAATATGCATTGATTACTAGTAACTTAATAGGGTTACTATAAAGAACAAGTATCCTCTACTAAGGATCGATGACCTTTTTTGATCAACTACAAGGGGCTAGTGACTTTTCTAAGATTGATCTTCGGTCTGATACCACCAAGTGAGAGTAATGAAGTGTAATATTCCCAAGACAACTTTTTGGACTAGGTAGGGGCATTATGAATTTATGGTTATGTCTTTTGGGTTTATTAATGCACAACCTATATTGATGGATCTCATTAATAGGGTCTTTAAACCCTACCTTGATATGTTTGTGGTGGTCTCACAACACAATAATCTCCAAAATATTACAACTGCATCAATTTCTTTCAACTTAAAATAAACTCACTCCTTCTACCTAAGAATCTTAATTACCAAAAATACTTAAAACAAACAAATAATTATCAAAGATGCTTGGGTTGCCTCCCAAGAAGCACCTTGTTTAACGTCGTGGCTCGACTTTGTCATACTCCTTCATCAATAGTCATCAAGAGTCCACACCATACTCTTGAACTCGTTTGAATGTTTCATGGATTAGAGAATATCTAACACAACCTTTGCATTATTGATCCTAAACTGAAGTTGACTCGAATTCATATCCATTAAGTCTCTACTACTGGCCAGAAATAGTTGCCCTAAAATGGTGGACACCTGAAAACCAACTTTGCAGTCAAGAATCACCAAAATCTGTGGGAAAGATTAATTTCTCAACTTTAACAAGCACATCAAGAAGGACTCCTTCTGGATTTTAATAGTTTGATCCGCCATAAGCAACGTCATTCTTTTCAAGTAGGAGTGCCAAGGCCAAGCTTTTTGAAAACACCAAGAGGCATTAGATTGATGCTCGCTCCTAAGTCACATAATGCTCTTGCGAAGTCAATATCACAAATGGTGCAAGGGTTGGTGAATGCACCGGGGTCCTCTTATTTTTGAACAAGGCATTTGGTCATAATCATACTACATTGTAGGAGTTCTTGTGAGAACTCTTGGCTCAAAGTGCATTTCTTGCTAACCAAATCCTTCACATACTTGGCATACCCAGGCATCTTCTCCAAAGCTTATAGAAGGGGAATGTTGATGGAGAGTTGCTTCAACATCGAGAGAACGTGTTTGAATTTACCCTCTTTTTCCTTTTTCTTAAGCCTTTGAGGGAAAGGAGGAGGGGGTTTTGCAATTGACTTCAATTTTTCATGCTCCCTTACCTCTTCTTATTGTATCCCAACAATCTCTGGAACTTCTCCCTCAATCATGACTTTACCACCAAGACCCTTCTCATCAACTTCATCCACAATCACCGACATAGGGGGATCTATGGTGCTTTTGCCACTCCGAGTCATGACCACCACACAATGCCCTTCATTTTTAGGATTTTCATTCGTATTGCTTGGTAAGGGACCTTTTGACATTGGTTCAATTGTGAAGAAACTTGCCCAAATTGTTGTTCTAGTTGCTTAATCGCCACCGAGTGAGACTCTATTTTCTTGTAAATACATAAAATATCTGCTTTTAAACTAAGTCCATGATAGTACGGAGTTGAGCAAGTTGCTCTATAGTCTCTTCATTAACTTTTGCTTGCTCATTATTGGTGGTAACCACACAAGAACTCTTTGTTACACCATGCTCTTGTTGACCCCATGCTCTATTGGTTTTAACCACTTGCTCCATCCTTGCGGCTATCAATGTAAAAAGTTGTTCAATAAACATGCCTCCCATGATTGTGTCGGTGCAAGCTTAACTATTCTCATCAAGTGCTCGTTAAAAGATCTCAACTAAGGCATCATCAACAATCTTGTGATTGGGGACCATCTCAAGCATTTGGTAAATATTTCCCATATTGTGCCAATAGAGTCACCCAGTAATTGCTCAAAGTTGTTTATTTGATCCTTGAGCTTCAACTTCTTTGATCCTAGGAAATATCTTTCAAGAAATATTCTCTGAAGCTTAGCCCAACATGTTATAGTACTCAGAGGAAGCTCAGTCAACTACACAGCTGCATTGCCAGTCAATGACAATGGAAGCACTCTTAAACCAATGACATCAAGAGAAAGATTTTGTGTCCCCCATGACACTCTTGCAAACCAACACCATATTTTAGAGATGATGATGGGGATCCTCTCGAGCTAGCCCCGTGAATGATTTGCAGTTTTTGTGCATTTGGAGCAACCCATGCGATACTGTGAACTTAGTATCTGCCGATAAAGGAGGCATACTATAGCAACGATAATGTCCATGGCCACAGGGTTCAATCAATACTAATTCCAACCATAAGCGTGTTCATTTAAGTCCCTAAGTTGTGGCCTGTTACCTCTTAGTAGTGGATTCTCCTCTTTTCTCATATCCTCATTCATATTCATGTCCTTCTTAACATCAATGTCCTTATTCACTTGAGTCATTTTTCTAATGAGTCGATGGATCTCCAAATTAATCGGACCTAAGGGATTGCCTTGGCTCCTTGTGTTGAGCATGCAACCTAGCATACCCTGCAAGTAAAATCAAACAACAAAATCAAAAACAAAAGCAAATTACATGAGACTCTAGAAATCAACACTAGATCTAACTAACAGTGCACAAAAAGTCAAAACCTAGTTGTATTCCCCGACAACGGTGCCATAATTTTGGTCTGATGTTCACATTCCAATGAGAAAGTGGTTGATGTCAGCAATTAACATAACCGAAGGTTAGGATCGAATCCATAGGGAATATAGGGCTTGACTATAAGACTTCACTACTAATCATTTCAAGCATTCATAAGTACAATCTCTAAATGAGGGGGGGGGGTTGTGATTCAAAAACAAAGTAAAATAAACACTAAACTATAATGCAAGGAAAAACTCAATTTTAGGGACAACTTGGGATTTGTGTTTCCTAAGGTTCGTTGACTCATTACCCTAGATGACATAACTATAATTGGAGATTGACATGTAGGATAGTAACTCAGGTTCTTCCAGACTTCTTATGAAGGTGAAGGTTGAATTTCACCATGGCACTTGGTTGGCCACCATGGCGTGCCAATTAATCGTTAGCTAGTATCCCAGTCAACCTCCCCTTGGTCAAGTTTGGTTGATTAGACGAGAATACATCAATCAAATCCTATCATCTATTTCCTTTTTTGTGTTCGTCACTACCTTGGTCGGGATCATGATAGTAGGCGGAGTTTGGTGTTGGCCACCACCAAACAACAATCAATATAAAGAGACATAGATAATACATACAAAACCCCAACCATAGAAATGCAATAAACCTAGGTCATACCAAGTCAACTATCTATGGTTCCCATAACCCCAAGTTGTGGGTGCTTGGCTACTCATGACTAAGGCAAAATCAAAAGCAATGAAAAGTGTATAGGTGACAGTTTTACCAAAAGCAATGAAAAGTGTAGATACTACAAGTTGCAAACCTAAAAGCTTGATAGATTGGCAATGAGTACAAAGCATGATTTTCAATCCCTAAAATTGGCTTTCCAAGAGAAAATGATAAACTAAGCTAAAACCCTAAAATATTCTTGAGAGAATATTCAAAGGCAAGTTCTATGTTCTAAAATCTGGAATCTCATATCCTTTTTCCATCAAATGAAACTCTAACTTAATGTATTTATAGTATTTGCAAACAAACCCTAAAAATGACATAGAAAAGATAGCTAGCAGCTAGTAGTCTCGCAGATACGACTCAAAGGGTGACTTATGAGTCGTAGTAGGGGTCTCGTATCAAGTTCTTGGCATCTTGAATTCAATCAGTATGACCTAATGATATGAGTCATTACTTGGGCTATGACTCATATGATCCTCTTGTAGTTTAGGCCTTTAGTTTTTGATCTGACATTTTGGCTCTCTGATTCTTATTATGAGTCCACTTATATGAGTCATATTGAGACTTACGACTCGTAGGGGTGACCTCCACTTAGCAGATTTCTACTTCTTTGGTCTTTGTTTCTTGCTATGACATACCCTACGATTTGTAGCTTGGGCTACGACTTATAGGTAAGCTCATGTGTCCTAGGATTTAGCAAAATCTGCAACTTTTCTTCAAAATCATGTCAACCTAACTTTTCTGCAAAAACAACAAAGAAACACATAACAACCATAACAAGTTGCATTACAAACTCGCAAAACTCCTTGTTTTGGGCATAAATTGTGCTGTATTTTGACAGAACATCACCGATGAATGTGAAAAGAGTTTTCATACTTTGAAATTTAACCTTATCTCCGCTTCTATCTTGGCTCTATCGTAAGGGTTATAAGGATTTGTGGTTTATTGTGATGCCTGAAGAATGGGTTTGGGGTGTGTTTTGATACAAAGTGGCAAGATAGCATATGCCTCTAGGCAACTTAAGGTGCATGAGCGAAACTATCCCACCCATGATCTTGAATTAGAGGTCGTGGTGTTTTCTTTGAAAATTTTGAGTCATTATTTGTATGGGATTTATGTTGATATGTTACCAACCATAAGATTCTCCAATATGTGTTCACACAAAAAGATCTTAACTTGAGGCAAAGAAGGTGGTTAGAGCTCCTTAAAGATTATGATATGAGTGTGCATTATCAACCTAGTAAAGCTAATGTTGTGGTTGCTACTCTAAGTAAAGTGTCCATGCGTAGTCTAGCTCATGTTGATGTTGGTAACATGTAAGTGTCTAGAGAGGTTCACCTTTTGGCTAGGTCGAGGGCTAGGTTGGATGAAGTTGAAAATGGTGGTGTGGTGGTTGTTGATGTTTCTAAATCTTCTTTGATTGAGGAAGTCAAGTCAAAATAAGACCTTGACCCGTCCTTGCTAGAGTTGTGGGCCTTGGTGAAGGATGGTATGGAAGTTTTCTCCCAAGGGGGAGATGGTGCCTTTAGGTACCAAGGTAGGTTGTGTGTGCCTAATGTTGATGACTTAAGGGAGTTAATTTTGAAGGAGGATCATAATTCATCTTATTGTATTCACCTCGGTTCCACAAAGATGTATAGACACTTGATGGTGGTTTATTGGTGGGGTCGTATGAAGATAGATATCGCCAAGTTCGTATCCCATTGTCACTATTGTCAACAAGTGAAATCCAAACATCAAAGACCCAGTGGCCTAGCCTAAGAAATAGAAATTCTTACTTGGAAGTGGGAAAAGGTCAACATGGATTTTATGGTTAGGTTGCCAAGGACTAGTAAACACTTTGATTCTATTTGGGTTATTATGAATAGGATGACAAAGTCATCTCACTTTCTACTAGTCGAAACCACTTATGGTGCCGAAGATTATACCAAGTTGTATATTTATGAGTTGGTTATATTGCATGGGGTACCTTTGTCTATCATTTCGGATCATGACGCTCAATTCACTTCTCATTTTTAGAGGTCCTTCCAAAGAGGTCTTGGTACCAAGGTCAAGCTCAGCACAACTTGTCATCCTCAAAAGGATGGCCAAGCTGAAAGGACTATCATAACTCTTGAGGATACACTTAGAGCTTGTGTTTTGCATTCCAAGGGTAGTTGGTATGAACATCTTCCACTTATTGAGTTTCCTTACAACAATAGCTACCACTCAAGCATTGGCATGGCTCATTTTGAAGCTTTATATGGTAGGTATTTTAGATCCCTAGTTGGGTGGTTCGATATGGGCAAGGTGGCATTGCTAGGTCTGGATTTGGTTATGGAAGTCTTGGAAAAGGTGAGGCTGATAATAAGAGGTTGAAGACGGCCCAAAGTAGAAAAAGTCCTACTCCGATGTGAGAAGAAGAGATCATGAGTTTAAGGTTGGTGATTGGGTTTACTTGAAAGTCTCACCCTTGAAGGGTATGGTCCGATTTGGCAAGAAAGGGAAATTGAGCCCAAGGTTTGTGGGTCCTTATAGAGTTTTGAGGAGATTGGTAAGGTTGCATATGAGTTGGAGTTGCTTATGGAGATGAATATGCTTCATCCATTCTTCCATGTGTCCATGATGAGGAAGTTTGTGGGTGACCCAAAGTGCTATAGTGCCCTTAGAGGCTGTGGGTGTTGTAGAAGATAATTTGACTTATGTGGAGGTCCCAATGGAGATTTTGGTTAGACAAGTGAAGAGGTTGAGAAACAAAGATGTAGCTTCTGTCAAGGTCTTTTGGAGGAATGAACAAGTTGAAAGTGTCACATGGGAAGCCGAGGCAGGCATGAAAAAGCGATACCCATATCTCTTCCATTCTACTCAAGCTGAAGGTAATAACTTATCCCCTCTATGATTTCAACTTTTAATATTCAGCACTTATGTTGTTTTACATGCCTTCATGTTTATGGAACAAGTTTGAAGTGATTTTTGACATTCATGTTGAGATTTTTTAAAATGACGTTTAAGTGCATTTGTTGCTTTCATACCAAGTTGATATCTTCATGATTACTTCTCTTATGCATATTTCTTTGACGTTAAGGGCTTTCTAGTAAGTATTGAATTCATGAAAAGTATCTATGATTTACAAGTTTCCAGTTAAGCCCTATTTTAAGATTTTTACCTCTCGTGAGCTATTCATGTTAAAGCAAAGGTTATTTTATGATTATGATCTACTTTTATGTTCAAGTTAGGATCACTAGTAGAGGTCAACCATGTTTATGAGCTACTCATATCAAGCTATCATGTCTCCTATAAGTTACTTATGAAATTATTAAAGTATGATTATTTCAAGTATTGCGTGGGATTTGACTTAGCACCAATTGAGGCTTAAGATGGGGGCTCGACTAAGGGGGTCCTTATATAAAGTTTTTAGTCTCTAAACTATGTGCCACCATAGGAATATGTATTTTACCCTTGCTGTACTAGTGGATCCATCTAGTTCATATTATTATTTTTGGTTTACCTTGGCAAGTAGACCACACTTCGCTGGGACGTGTCATGTCCGGTCACCCAAGGGGGTGTCAGGCCTTGGAGTCCTAGTTGCATATGCATGGTCTATGTCAATTGAGGTCTCTTCCCACATATGTATAATGTGTTATGTAAGTTGAATGATTTACAAGCATATTCTATTACAAGCATTGATCATGCATGTCATATTGAAATTATATATCCATTAATTATGATTATACATTTTGAATAAATTGGATTATGTCTTTGTTACATTGCATCCCACATGCTTAGTACATTCAAACGTACTAACATACACTCTATGCCTATATGATATTACCACGTAGGGGATGGAGATCCTTTTGATCATCCTCCTCGTGGCTGGTTTTGTACTTCGGAGAAAAGTATTGGTGAATCCTCATGTTCGAGGACAATATCTAAGTTACTCTTGCTATATTGAGACTTCTTTATGTTTTAAGTACTTGTTATCATGAGGGTGAGCCCGGGAAATGTCATAGCCCCAAATCCATGCTAAATTAGAGGTATTGTTGGATACTATGGTTTTTATATGCTTTGAGCTTGACTCTTTTATGTTTTTTGACAAAATATCAAGACTTCCTTTAGTCCCACCTCCTTTTTATTTATATTAGTTGTTGATGCTTATTTTGCTTCTTTGGCCAAGGATGTGAGAATGATATGCTAAGAGGCTTATTTGGGATCCCTTCAGATTCCCCATTTGTCGTGTCACATTTAGGCCCTAGGCTTGGATCGCGACACATAAGCAGCTACCTCGCAGGAATTTTGGAAGCTCAATCCAATAAAAAGGAAGTCTAGCAAGATAGACCGCACTCACAACCTACAAGGAAATATAGCAAGGGGTGAACACCAAACAACGGGGTACTCAACAAATGGAACTAACCTATGGTAAAGCAATGAAAAACACAAGTAACTCCTTAAATCTCAACCATAATCTGCGTCACTACAACCCACAGTTAGAAAAGTCACAACACAATGGATATGTATATACAGATCATAATAAAATAGATATATCCATCATCTAACATTGCATTACAATATAAAAGTATAACTAGATCCAACTCTTACTCAAAGTCAGAGACAAAATAAATACACAATCTCATAAATAATATACAATGATACCAAATAGATATGATATGGGATGGAGTGGATATCATGAGATGTGTACAATGCGATGCAATGTCAGATAATCATAATGCATATCTATCCTAGAATACACAACCACTGATCAGATGACTGCCTCACACGGAACACGTAGCCACCACACATCGACCATGTATCTGTGATAATGGTTGGCAGTGTCCTTGGCTCATGTCACCTATCCAAAATAACCTCAGACCATCCAAAAATGATCTCAAACCACTGGCATATTACTTATCTCTACCAATAAAGACCTCAACCACCAATCTACTTATTTTCTTACTCATATCTCGGTCATAGCCTTCACAAGTATCAATCCACAAAAAATAATAGATGCAAGGTGCCATGATCACAAGTATATCATAATATCATATCAAAATGATCTCATTATCTGAATGCCATTAATATCTCAATACCATCAGTGTCTCAATATTATCAATGTCTCAATATGTCATAGATCATCACAAAACTAGTCGAAACCATTTCACTTCGGTTACTAATCACAAATGGAACATCAATTCATAAATATCATCATAATATAATTAATTAATGCAAGAAGTAATGATCAAGACAACAACGATACATTTCTACTCCCCAATACTCAATTTCACACACAAAGGAGCATACAAGGTTCATTCATACTTAACAAAAGGTTAAAGTCCACTGCCTCAAATAAAATTAAATAAAGTCAAAATCATCACTTTCTTCCTTTTACAATGCTCCAAATAATCACAATTTATTCAAATATGATATCACAATCACATAACGAATCTGGTGACACTAAAATCAAATAATTATAAGAGAAAGGGTAAATGGTCAAAAATCTCATGTTGCAAAACTTAGTTGGAAATTGAAAATTTATGTATGAAAATATTCTACATGTAATGAGAAATTCAACGAGGAAAATGTTTTTAAAAATAAAGCTAAGATGAGGGAGAAATCAATCATTTAACTTTAGGAAAATTCATTCCAAAAATCCTCAAATTCCACCAATAAATCTTGAAAGTTAGAGTAAAATGTGATAGTATGAGTAGACGGTGCTCTTCTCTTTCCGGGGTCATAATTGGTGCTATTTAATTTGGAGTTAGGCGAATATCTCCATGAATTAATCAATAAAATAGCTGAAATAGATTAGAAAATAGTTACCCAATTAATATGCCTTCAAAACCTTGAAAATGCTCTCTTGGAACGAAGCTTGAAACATAAAAAATGACGTAAAAGCTTTAAATCACATATTTTAAAAGGAGATACTATTTAGGCACGTGCAATGCTCCTCGAATGCTGTCTGTGAATGCGAAAGCTAGAGGGAAATAATCCTCCGCAAAACCGGAGGTCTGGCTACTGGGTCTTTGCGAACGCTGTCCATGAGGTGTAAACGCTGGAGTACTAGTGGCAGATACACAAAAAATAGCAACACATAGCAACATTCAACAATCAAGTACAAGAACTGGACTCGTGGGAATTCATTTGGAACCCCGTGAACACAAACCAAATATAAAACTGTCCACATCTTACAATACTAGTACTATGCAAACGAAACATGATATGGTTTGGTCAAATTAGCGCCCATTTTTAAAAGCGCTTGAATCTTATGTTATAGGGAGATATATGCGTCTAACGCTTACGAGGATCGAGTGTATACATGTTTTTGTGTCAAATTGAGGAGATCATGACTTTAAATGAAGTGAGAGAAGTGAGGTGCTTGTAGGACTTAGTAAGCTAGCAGGCGAGTCACCCACTTGCTTAGCTTAAGTTTTCTAGCTAAACGTAGATGAAGCCTGACTTCGAATTTATCCAATTACGATTATGAATAAAGTCGGTGTCAAGAGAGAAACTTTAGCCCATGTCTTACCATCGTAAATGGACAATACTTACATCCGAAGATGAATAATAAAAGGGCCCAAGTACATCACAATCCACTTGACTAATTGGGCCCAAAATCAAGTAAGGAGGAAAGGGAAAAATGGGCAGCCAAGGCCCAACCAATTTGAACCCAATAAGGCCCAAAAGAAAAGGGATAGAAGCTGTATCACCAACTAAGTAAAGTAAGGCTAAAAGTGCCTTAGTAAGTTGGGCCAAATTCCCCCTTTAAAAAGGGTTCAAAACAGCTTTCATAAGCCATTCTAACTTAAATAAAAATAAATCATATTGTCTTCCAAGTTTTCTCTCAACTCTTTCTTGACTTTACAAGCAGCCACAAGAGACTTTTAGGTTTCTTGGAGAAGCCCTACACCTTGAAGGTAAAGTTAAGTGATTATAGTTGTGTACTTAGTAAGGTTTCTTCATGAAAAACAAGAGACTATGTTGGTTAGGTATATGCTGAAAATTTTGGACAGTATGTGTTACAAGATTATTATACATGTTTTCTTGTTTATTTGGAAGATTTTCACTTTTCCATCAATCTCGGATGGAGCCAAAGATTCACTATTTTTTGACTTTAGTGTATGATGGAATAAAGCAAAGTGGCTCTTTAAACTGTTTGCGCTTCTTTCAATTGTGAAGTAGCAGTTAATCAATGCAACTTTCGATTCTCATCATGGGTTATCCAAAAATAGTTGTGCTATGTTTTTAAACAAGAAGTTAGGTTGCGTACATCCGACCCCCCTTACCCCATAATGGGCGGGAGACTTTGAGGCATTGGGATAATGTTGTTGTTGTTGGAAGATTTTACAATGAAGGAATTCTACTTTTCTTAATGATTATTGGCTCTTTAATGATGTATTAAGGCTTTTTCACCACTTTTATATTCCGCAAAAGTGAGTTCTTATAGGAGATCGCAATTGTGTTCTTCGTACGAACATGTGGGCTGATGGATGGAAGGCTATTGCCTCATATCTTTCATAACTGCTTTAGAACTGTTATAAGACTGTCTTAAGGCTATTATTAAGCATAGATGTGTTGAGTATGGTTTGGTAAAGTTGAAGCAAATTCGAGATTGTCGAAGTCAAAATGTAGCGAAGGGGTGCAATGTTATGCCGCCTATTTATATGTTGCGTAGAATTATTGTGTGTTGTGCTTTGTGGGATGTTGTAAGACTTTTATGGCATTGAGACAGGTTGCACATTATATGTATATGATAATGTGTATTATAAAATAAGATTAGAGGCGGAAAGGTTGAAAGAATACGCTCGGGTTTACAATTATACGCTTGCTACTTGTATGTTGTTTTTTTAATGAGATTGGGCTGTCAATATGTATCTATTGGATATAAATACTAGTTTTATCACCTATGATTTTGTATATAAATATTTGGAGGAAGGGAAGGTTATCTCGAGGTAATAGCGAGGTCGTACAGCAAGATATGTAAGGCTACTTGATTTTGTATTATTTGGCATGAAACATTGATCCCTCCTTAGCACATAAAGGGACTTACCAACTCCAACAAAACTATTAACCGTGTCTCAACTGTTTTACATGTTCATATGCTCCCATACATAGTCATCTTTAAATCTACATACATACTTGAATACCAAAATGCACGAATTCATTCTACTAAATAAAGTTCATGTGTTGTTCTACCTCCTATTGCATTTCATTATTTGTGTAACTTACTCCTTTCATTGTGATGTTGTCTTTTGTGATTATCTACATGTCATATGTTGTATCTACAGTCTCACAACTCCAATATTATGACCACAATAAGAATCATCTCAAAGGTAAGTGAAAGATAAAGTATATTTCTTATTGATGGGTGGTAACCTGAGGGGTGGAAGAATCACCTAGCCAGGGTCGATCCTATCACGGGGGTCCAAGGGGTTAAAGGAAAAGCCTAGCCAGGGCCGGTACCAATATAGATTTACCAATGATCAGTTGGTATTTATATTACATATTGTGCACAGATTATACAGTAAAGCTAAAGTAATAAAAAGAACACAAAGTACGTGATTCCATAGTAAAACTAAAGGTAGTCTCTTATCCTACACTAGTGCATAGTTCTATTTGAGTTGTTGCTTCAAATATAGTATTTCCTGTCTTACATATTCAATACATTGCTGCATACTGACAACCCTTACTGGGGGCCTGCATATCATGCTGCAGGTATAGGTGTCATTAGATCTCCCTAGTAGGAGTACAGGATATCCTGCTGCTATTACCAAGCTCCGAGTTGCTTCGAAGTTTTGTGTGTCCAGAGCTTATACTTATGTATTGTATAGTTAGTCGAGGCGGGGCCTTTCTCTACCCTTATCAGATACTTTTCCTTATCTAGAGGCTTTGTAGACTATGTAAATTAAAGTATGGTCATGTCTCGTACTTTACACATCGTGGCCTCAATGGCCTAGCCATATGCATCTCCTTTTGGCTTATTATCACTGTTTACTTTCTTAAATGCATGTTGAATATAGTAATCCCTTATAATATGTATAGAAAGCAAATAGATAAAGGTTGGTTCTCCCAGGCCTTATTGGTAATGGTTGTCAGTCCACCCTAATGGGACTTTGGGCGTGATAGAAGCGGTATCAGAATTGGTCATCCTAGGGAGTCTACAAAGTCGTGTCTATGTAGAATCTTGTTTATCATATGTTATGCACCACATTATAAGCAGGAGGCTCTATGGCATTTAGGAGTTGTTACTTTCTTTACATTCTTTAGATCGTTCCATAAAGCCAAGAGTAATAGGTGCATTATGTCTAACTCCTAAATTGCTTTGTACAGTAAGTATGCATAAACCATGCAAAACAAAGGTAAAGGGAAGGGAGTAGAAGTGGTGGTTGATATACCCAGTCAGGTGAGACATTGAAATGAGGTTCAAGAAGAGTCCCTGTCACAGACATCTCTAACTCCTCCAGCTCCCGATGAACCCAGAAGTAGTGAAATTCCCCCAGAACCACCTATTGATGCTACCGTGCAGGATCTGAGAAATATAGTCCAACTATTGACCCATATAGTTGCTGGCCAAGGTCAAGGATAGGAAGGTCCAGTTATAGGTGCAATTATAGGTGCAGGTCGTGCGAATAGGGCAGCTAGCACAAGGATACATGATTTTCTTAATTTGGACCCTCCATCCTTTACTGGGTCAGATCCTAATGAAGATCCCCAAGACATTATTGATCAGATTCAGCGCAATTTAGATGTTATGCATGTGAGTGGTACAGAAGTTGTCGAGTTAGCAACATATAGGTTGAAAGGTATGACTATAGTGTGGTATGAAACTTGGAAGCAATCTAAGGGTATAAGTGCACCCCCCAACTATCTGGAAGGAGTTCAAAGAGGCATTTCTTAACTATTACTTGCCATTAGAGATCTAAGAGGCCCGTGCAAATCAGTTCTTGAACCTCCACCAGGGGAATATGACTGTGAGGGAGTATAGCCATCAATTTAATTCCCTGGCCAAGTATGCTCCTAATGTAGTTGCTACTATGGTAGATAGAGTTCATCGTATGTGGATAGATTGGATACGTATCTTGTCAGAGACTGTACCATTGCTTCCCTGAACAAAGGCATAGATATAGCGAGAATGCCAGCTGTTGCATAGAAATTAGAGGATCAGAGGCAAAGGAGAAGGACACAAGAGTTAGAAAGGGCGTAGTCCAAGAGGGTCAGGTCTACAGGGTAGTTTACACCACCCTAAGATGAGCTTAGGCCTCGGTTTTCTGATAGACTGCCTCGGCCATTAATTTCCTACTCAGCAGCCAGTGCTCCACCACAACTTTAAGGGTATAGAAGTAATCAATTTGGTTAACGAGGTGAGGGACAAGGTACACAGACAACAAGATATTCTGTAGGCCAGCAAATAAATGCTATGTAGCCTTGTAAACAGTGTGGAAGGAGTCATTTAGGTATATGTTTTATTGGGATAGACTATTGTTATTGGTGTGGTGCGCCAGGGCATATGATAAAAGATTGCCCAAGGAGGTGTATGGGTAGTATAGCACAATCTCCTGGGTCAGCTATCGCATCATCATTATCAGTTCCTCTATTAGGTAGGGGTCAACAAGAACCTATGGGTTGTTGTAGAGGTGTTAGAGGGGCAGCTAGCTCTAGCAGAGTCCATAATCCCACCTATGCTATAGGGAGTCAGCGAAATTTGGAAGTTTCACCTGATATGGTCATTGGTATATTGTACATGTTTTCATATAATGTATATGCATTAGTTGACCATGGTTCTACACTATCATACATTACCCCACTAGTTGCTGGGAAGCTTAAGAGAACATCCAAATTATTGAACTAACCATTTGAAATATCTACGCTGACCGGTGAATCTTTTATTGCTAGAAGGGTTTATTATGACTATGTATTAACTGTTTGTTATCATGACACATTGCCTGACCTTATTGAGCTAGAAATAGTGGAATTCGATGTTAGAATGGGCATGGAATGGTTAGCTTCTTGCTATGCCTCCGTGGATTGCTGAACTATGGAAGTGTACTTCCACTTTCCAAATGAGGCAGTTCTTGAATGGGAAGGCAATATTAGGGCACTAAAGAGTAAGTTTATCTCTTATTTTAAGGCCATAAAGATGATAACTAAGGGGTATATATGTCATTTAGCTAGGGTAATGGATATGGATGCAGAATCACTAACCCTTCAATCAATTCCAATAGTTAATGAATTTGTTAATGTGTTCCCTGAAGAACTTCTAGGCTTACCTCCAAAACAAGAAGTGGATTTTGGTATTGACTTACTTCTAGGAACTCAACCTATTTCCATCCCTCCATATAGAATGACTCCAGTAGATTGCACGAATTAAAAGAGCAGTTAAAAGACTTATTAGATAAGGGTTTCATAAGACTTAGTATGTGCCCTTGGGGTGCACCAGTGTTATTTGTACGCAAAAAGGATGGCACCTTGAGAATATCTATCGACTATCGATAATTGAATATGGTGACAATTAAGAATAAATACCCCCTCCCCAAAATACTTTTCAAAAAATTAATTTGAGATCAGGTTATCACCAAGTGAGGGTGAAGGAGAAAGATATACCTAAGACTGCTTTCAGAACACGCTATGGTCACTTTGAATTTCTTGTTATGTCATTTTGGCTAACGAATGCACCAACAGTTTTTATGGATCTGATGAATAGGGTATTCAAGCCATTCTTGGAGGTGTTTGTGATAGTGTTTATAGATGACATTTTTGTATATTCTAGATCAGAAGAGGACCATGCAAATCACTTATGACAGGTGTTACAAGTTCTTAGTGATCGACAGTTGTATGCCAAGTTTTATAAATGTGAATTTTGGCTAAAATTAGTGGTATTTTTGTGTCATATTGTATCCGATTAGGGAATAAGGGTTGATTCACAAAAGATAGAGGCTGTGAAAGATTTGCCAAGACCAATAACACCCATGAAATTTTGGAGCTTCCTAAATTTGACAGGTTATTACAGAAGGTTTGTTGAAAGTTTTTCTTCTATTTCTACACCTCTAATAAAGTTGACACATAAGGCAACCAAGTTCCAATGGAATGATGCATGTGAAAGGAGCTTCCAAGAGCTAAAAAATAAGCTAACTTCTGCACCTGTGCTAGTACTTCCAGAAGGCACTGAGGGGTATGCAGTGTATTGTGATGCTTCAGAAGTTGGCTTAAGGTGTGTACTGACACAACATGGTAGTGTAATTGCTTATGCATCTAGACAATCATGACCACATCAAAAAAACTATCCAACACATGATCTTGAGCTAGCAGCAGTTGTGTTTTCTCTAAAAAGATGGTTCCACTATTTGTATAGGGTTCATGTTGATATATATGCTGACCATAAGAGTTTACAATACATATTTAAGAAGAAAGACCTAAACTTAGACAACGGATATGGCTAGGCCTAATAAAGGATTATGACATTGATATACTATACCATCTGGGGAAGGCAAATATGATGGCCGATGCTCTGAGTCATAAGGAAATCATGAATACTGGTGATCAAGTCGTGATAAGTCAAGGAGTAGCTAAGGATCTACGATAACTAGCTAGTTTGGGAGTTCGCCTTCTCGGGACTCCAAAGGAAGGGGTTATTATACATAATGCAGCAGCGTCTTCATTAGTAATGGAGGTGAAAGAAAAATAGTTCGAGGATCCCGTTCTACGATAGCTTGAGGAGAAGGTGAGTCAGGGTATGATAAAGGGGTTTGACCTTACACAAAATGGAGTATGTTACTGCCAAAATAGATTATGTGTGCCTGATATTAATGGATTAAGAAAGAGGATAATGGAAGAAGCTCATCATTCCCAATATTCCATCCATCTAGTATCAACTAAGATGTACCATGACCTGAAGGGAATTTTTTGGTGGGGAGGAATGAAAAAGGACCTTGCAGAATTTGTGGCTCAATGTCCAAATTGCCAACAAGTGAAAGTAGAATACCAAAAGCCAGGAGGTTATATGCAATGTATATAGCCTCCAACATGAAAGTGGGATATGATCAATATGGATTTTGCTACTGGATTGCCTCACTCATTTTAGAAGTTTGACTCCATATGGGTAATAGTTGACAGACTCACAAAGTCAGCACACTTCTTGCCAGTCAAGAGTGATTATACAGCTGAAGAGTATGCCAAGCTATACCTCAAAGAGAAAGTCAGGCTACATGGAGTCCTAATCTCCATTATATCTGACGAAGGAGCTCAATTCACTACAAAGTTTTGGAAGTCCTTCCAAAGAAGTTTAGGGACACAAGTGAATTTGAGTACAGCTTTCCACCCTCAAATAGATGATCAAGCAGAACTCACCATCCAAACAATTGAAGATATGTTGTGAGCTTGTGCATTGGACTTTAAAGGTAGTTAGGTGGACCATTTGCCACTTATTGAATATGCCTATAATAATAGCTACCACGCGAGTATCAAGATGCCACCTTATGAAGCTTTAAACGGAGAAAATGTAGGTTGCCAATTGGATGGTTTGAAGTGGGTGAAACCACCTTGCTTGGGCCAGATCTTGTACAACAATCCATGGAAAAATGTTAAGGTAATACAACAGCGGCTAGAAATAGCCCAAAGTCATCACAAATCATATGTGGATGCTAGAAGAAAAGGACTGGAATTCTCAGTAGGGGATTGGGTATTTTTAGAGGTGTCTCCAATAAAAGGGGTTA
>JAOTQR010052101.1:0-14524 GCA_025774065.1 Solanum ossicruentum
TAAAGTACATGATTCCACAGTATAACTAAGGGTGGTCCCTGATCTTCCACAGATGCATGGTTTCATTTGAGTTGTTATTTAGTATACAGTATATCCATCCTTACATACTTAGCACATTATCTCGTACTAATGTCCCTTACGAGGGACCTGCATTTCATGCTGCAGGTACAGGTGCTAGTAGATCACCCTAGTAGGAGTATAGGATATTCAGCTGCTGTCACCAAGCTTCAGGTTGCTTCGGGGCTTGTATATGTCTAAAGCTAACATGTTTTTATCATACAGTTTGTTGAGGCGGGGCCTGTCCTGACCCTTATCAGATCTTTTTCTTTATTTAGAGGCTTTGTAGACTATGTACAGCAAAGTGAAGTTATGTTTCGTACTATAGACACTGGGGCTCCAACGGCCTAGTCATATACTTTTCTTTTTGGCTTGTTATTACTTTTTATCTTATTAAAGGCATGTCAAACGTAGGAACCCCTCATAGTATGCATAGAAAACGCATAGATACAAGTTGTTTCTCCCGATCCTTATCGGTAACGGGTACCAGTCCGCCCTAGCGGGACTTTGGAGCATGACAAAAATGGTAAGGTCATAGATTATGCTTCTAGGCAACTCAAAGTGCAGGAAAAGAACTACCCTACCCATGATCTTGAATTAGCCGCCGTGGTATTTGCATTAAAGATTTGACGTCATTATTTGTATGATGTGTATGTTGATGTCTTCACTGAACATAAGAGCCTTCAGTATGTCTTCACTCAAAAAGATCTTTACTTGAGACAAAAAAGGTGGCTAGAACTCCATAAAGGCTATGACATGATTGTGCATTATCACCCGAATAAGGCAAATGTTGTGGTAGATGCTTCTTGTCAGCTGTCCATGGGTAGCCTAGCTCATGTGGATGGTGGTGAAAGGGAGATAGCTAGGGAGGTGTATAGGTTGGCTAGATTGGGGGTGAGGTTGGTAGATATGGGTAATGGCGGCGTTGTTGTTATTAATGGTTCTAAATCTTCTTTCTATGTTTTAGCCCGGTAGCTTGTTTCTGCCTCCGGTCTTTCTGTGTTTTAGAGGTGTATGTTAGACAAGGTGTGTATTATGTATGAGCTTGACTCTTGACTTTTGACTTCGATGATTATGCAAGTTTCCCTTTGTCTCGTTGCCCTTACTTTTATTTGTATATGTCTTTTGTATGCTTCCACAACCAAGGATGTGTGACGTTATGCTAAGAGGCTTGTTTGGGGTCTCTTTGGGTTCCCCATTTATCCTGTCATGTCTATGCCCTAGGCTTGGGTTGTGACAAGGGTCCTAATCCATCTTCGACCCATGAAATTCTGACGAGTTCATCTGCATAAAGTTGCGTACTCTCATACCCGGAGTTGGCACTTAATTGGGAATGACCACCTCCCAATTTTCTTGGTTGGCCAATGCTTAGGCCAACAAAATGAATGCTTCTCGAAACTCCACATGAGACATTTTATCATCATATTGGAGTAGAGAGACTTACTCCTCAGGAGTCCCTTGATAATGGGGAGTTCTTCATGGTAACATGATCTAGAAACAAGCAAAAGCCCATCGTTAGTTAGCGGAAAACCTTATTCAACTCTGAGGCACGACATGAATAAGAAAGAAGGGAAGACTTTCCTAAACTATCTCATAGCCTCTCACTCAAGATAGTGGCGTGCTTTAGAACTTTGAATGAGACTCTGCACTATAGGGTATACATGGACATCTGAGGAGCATTTTAAAACTCCTTGCTTTGATACCAAGTTTATAACAACCTGACGTAGGGGACTAGTCATTACACGGTGAATGATATACTCAAACGCACCTCACCCAAGCCATCTCTAGCATCTTAAGTATTCATAGGCATTAAGTAAAATATTTGTGGAAAAAAGTAAGGAAAAAGGACTAAGGGCCAATTTTGACAATGAAGCAACATTAACAAGTACTGGAAATACTGCAATCAACTTATTAGTCCATATGCATACCATCTACATCATAAATAGATGGAATTAATATCAATCAAATAGAAAGAAGTCTAAAATAGAGCAACGTAGATGTAAAAACCTCAGAAGGGCTACAAATACATTACCTTAAACAAAGTAAAGATACAAGATAGAAAGAAAAAGTGGAGAAGTCCCAAACAAGGGCTCACCATGATAAACTACTATTCTAAGATGCCAAAAACTAGCCTCGGCTTGTAAAGAATTGCCTCTCCTTACATGGTTAAATCATGTAGGCAAAATATGTGTTAGTATGTTTGAATGTACTATGTACGTTAGATGCAATGCGTGGATGAAATTGTAATGCCATCATTGTTAAACACAACATATAAGGATGTTTAGAATAAAGGATGCATAAATAAGCTTAAACATGCACAACAAATATGGCTCAAGATCAATATGGAATAATGCATGAGAAAGAACATAGAGTTGAAACATAGCATAAGATCATAAGTTTGTGGGAATGAACCTTAATTGACATATAAGACCATTTGAGCTACTACATAGAATTCAACATAACCCCCTATGATTGCATAGGGAGATCACTTGCCGGGTGGAGCTCTGTCAACGTTATTATACATAATATTAACATAAATGACCTACATGTATCCATTATCTTAGCCTATAAGGGCTCCTATGGTGGCACAGAGTTAATGTGACAAAAGGTTGCCTCTAAGGTTTCTTTACCGAACCTCACCACAAGATCACATTTGGTGCTAAGCCATACCACAGAATCTTTAAAGTTCAACTTAGAATGTGCTAAATCATCCCGCGAAATCATAGAAGTTCAACTTAGAATCAAAAGTAACAATCATAGGAGCAGCTCAAACTTTAGGAACCACCAAGTGAGAATTGTCCTTTCATCTTGTGGATCTTTCTTAAATCTCTTTTAGGACAATTAACATTATACTCATATCTTTAATAAACTTAACTTTGAAATGTTTTATTAATGCCCTAATCATAAACATAAGTCATAGAAATCTTTATATGAAAACTAGGAGGTCTTAATTTTATCATGGAACAATCATAAATTGCATAAGTCATACATAGGAAATTTCTTTAAAAAGGAACATCAAAAAATGCCTAACCTTAATCATATCAAATTTCATCATGGAATTAACATCCTTCTTCCAATATGCATATATTTACTTAACAAAATAATTATCAACTTCATATATACCATAGAATAACATAAATATCATGAAATCATTATAAGCATGCACATTTAATGTGCTGTCAAAATACAACACTTTTGATGTTTGAAACTTTAAATTTTCTGTGTTCTCAATGCGATGTTAGTAGGTTTGATATGTTTTTATGTTTTTTTTGTAGGATTTCAGGGTTGCAATTATTTTTGGGAAAAGTGTAAAGAAGTTTCTGAAGTTGAAGTTCCATGAGACCCTTTATGGGCCGTAGAGGATTCTACGAGCTGTAAAGAGAGTTTTGTGTATAATTCCAATAAAGGGTGCATTTGTGATGTTATGTCTAAAAATATGCAAATGAGTCGTATAAGACAATATGAGTCGTGGATTTGCTATCGTGCCCTAAGGAACAGAAGGTGGGGATTTGCTGAAAATTCACCAGACGAACCCCCCTACAGGCCATAGAGGTGTGTCATAAAAGACAACCCAAGAATTAAAGCAGCAGTCCACGAAAGCCCGATTATAGATAGTAAATTATTATACGACTTGTAGAGACCCTCATAAAGCCTGTTGACCCAATTATCCTATTTTGTTTTGGTATTGTATATTTTTCATAGAGAATGAAGAAGGAGCAATAAAGGTATATTAGAGTGTTTGAGAAACACTTGTAAAACTTTATTTTGTCTTTTAATTTCAATTTTGTGATTCTCATTAAAGAGTTTGAATTTCTTGTGCTTAATTCTCTTGTGTAATTGCTCAGTTATGTTATTCAAATTCATAAATCTTGCATTTACACTGGTCATGAGTAGCTAAATCCACAACTAGGATTGTGGAACCATGAAGAACTAAAAAGGGAAAACTAGATAATTCATAATTCTTGAAAAGTGTGGATGCATGCATTAATTAATTCTCTTCGTATTGAATGCTTTCTAATGGTGGACAATGTTAGAACTTTCCTAGTGTTACTGACGAGATCAAGGTAGTAATGAATAGTAAAGAAGATTAATTACTAGGATTTGATTGATTTTTCTCGTCTAATTAATCGAACTGGGCAAAGAGGAGGTTGTAGTGGATCAATAGGTAAGAGGCAGTAATGTCACACTGCGAGGATGGACCAAATCACTTAGTGAAATTCACCTCTCATTTGACCAAAGGATTTAGTGAACTTAAGTTACCGTTCTACATGCTAGACACTGGAAAAGAATTTGATTATCTAGTAATACTGAGTTAGGGAATCATGGGGAACACAATACTCTAGTTCTCTTCATATTAGTTTCACACTTGTTTTAGCTTAGCATTACTTTCATAGTTATTATTAACCCACCCCTTTGGGGAGATAAGTTGGTTAATCAACCCGAATTACAACTGAATTCTTCTAAGTCCATCGTATTCCCTATGGGTTTGACCCTAACCTTGGTTAGGTTATATATCTTGACAACAGCTGCTTTAGCCTAAGAAAGGAGGTGTAGCTTGGGCGACATCAAGATTTTAGTATAGTTGCCAGGGAATATGGTTAGACTTGTCTAATTCAAGTAATTTGGGAACTTATCCTTATTTCCCTCATTTTACATTTTTTTGGTTTTTGTTTTATTTCAGGGTACAAGTGTAGTGTATGCCCAATACGTGAAGTCAAGGCATACCCTTGACTATGTTTGACCCAAAATTCCCGAGAAGACTAGAAGGATGACCCAAGATAATGCAAACAACGTGGCAAATGTAGCTTTAAACTGGAATGAGAATGAGAATGAGAATGCGAGCAATGACAATCCACCTCCTCTTGAAGACATTGCTCCATAGCCACAAGACTTCAATGTCGAAGCTTTATTAGTGGAACTAATATTGGTTGAATCCTATGGCTATGGAGGTTATTGGAGCTATTGTATTACTACCACTACCGGATGACACAAAGTTCATGTTTTTGAGTGGTTCTTCAGATGTTGTAGAACCGTGGGTTTTTCACAGGCCTACCATCAGAGGATCCACATAGCCATTTACGCAACATTGCATTTATCTGCAAGAACATAATGGGAAAAAAATTGTCTATGGATGTTGTGGGACTTCATGTTTTCCCATTATCTCTAACAGGAAATGCAACACTATGGCTATCCGAGATGCTATAGAGTTTATGACTAATTGGGATGAGTTATAGAAGGCCTTTTTGGAGAAGTACTTCCCGAGATTGAAGAAGATCAAGTTAAGAAATCATATCAACAACTTTGAGCAACTTCCTGGTGACTTGATCAGTACTATATAAGAGTTATTCAGAAAGTGTTTGAGGAATATACCAGACCATAAAATTGTTGATGATGCCATGGTGGAGATCTTTATCGTGCCCTGGACCAGAATAGTCAAGCTTGTGCTGATACCATCATGGGGTGCACGTTCTTAGGTTAACCATTTGCAAGGATCACTGAAAGGATAAAAAAGGTGGGTGGTCAAGACAAATTGTGCATGGGGGCGAAAAGACATGTCATCTACCAAAAGTTCATGGGCTACCAGTATTAGTTTGAGCTAGCTAAAATAAATGAAGAGATAATGCAAGAGCTTGCCTGGATCTCTACCGATATGGAGCTGATGATGAAACAGAATCAAGAACAAGTTAATATAGTTGTTCACTAGCCTATGCAAGCACCCATGTTTGATGGTTCCTACTATGAGGAAGACACTTGCTTCATTGCTGATCATATGGGGGTTTTCCAAACCAATGCCCACGGGTCAAATTAGGACTATTGGTGCTAAGGTCAAGGAATCAAGGTCGAAACTATAATCAAGATGGTGCTTTCAGAGACAATTATGCTGGATACTATGGCAGGAATCGAGGTCAAGAGATGTAGATTGAGGCTACAAATATGGCTATAGAAATGGTCCTTATGTACCACCACACAATTGCGATACCAGTGTTAGTAGTTTCAGAGTTGAGGAGATGTTTGACACGCTTGATGAAGAAAGTTGAGACACAGGATGAGACTCTAAAGGGCCTGACAACTGCAAAGAAGCTGTATCTTACAACCTTCCCAAAAATCGAAAATTAATTCTAGTGTTTCCAAAGTGCATATAAGAATATGCAATTACTTTTTTTTATATAGAAAATTATAATTTATAAATCCTCCTTTGGAGGTAACGTCATTTATAAAAACTGTTAAAAAGCGAAATATGATATCTCAAACATAAATAAAAAATTGAGTCTCATTCTGTTGCTATCAAATGGCTTAAGCAACAGTTTGGTCAAGTTTTAACTCAACTCAACTTGCGTCAGAGAGGTACGCTGCCCAGCAATATAGTTTAGAACCCAAAGAATGAAGGGCAGTGCATGGCGGTTATTACTCGTGGTTGGCAAGAGTACCATTGATCATCCCATGTCAATAGATGAGGATGATGTATGAGAGGAGACAGTTGAGGTCAAGGGTATGGATACCAGAGTTCATTATGTCAAGGATGGGGTGAGTGATTCTGCAGAGGCACCACAAAAGCTGAAGCCCATTCTCTAGGCCTCCTCCTCCCTTTCCAAAGAGAATCAAAAAGAAGGAGGAGGGCAAGTTCAAGAACTTTCTCTCTATGCCGAAACAACTCTACATCAACATCCCTCTCATTAAGGAATTGGAGAAGATGCTAGGTTATGCGAAGTTTATGAAGGGCCTGGTTACAAAGAAGCACGATGTGAGTTAGGAGCTCCCCCATGTGCTTCAACATTACAGTACAATTGCCACGAGGTCATTGGTGCAAAAGTAAGAAGATCCTGGCACTTTTACCATACCTTGCACTATTATAGATGTGGTGTTTACAAGGGCATTATATGATCTTGGTGCTAGGATAAATCTAATGCCCCTTCTAGTCTTCAAGAAACTCAGATTGGGAGCCCTCACTTTGACAATCATTCGATTATTGATGAATGATTGCATGGTGTAGAAGCCTGTAAGGATACTTTGTGACGTACTCATCATGTCACAACCCAAGCCTAGGGCCTAGACGGGACATGGCGAATGGGAACCCGAAGGGACCCCAAACAAGCCTCTTAGCATACCATTCACACATCCTTGGTTGCGGAAGCAAAATAAACAACGCATGAGATATAAATATAGGGAAACAGGACTAAGAGAAGTCTTGATATTCATAAAAATGTAAAAGAGTCGAGTTCATAGCATAAGTACATCAAATATCTATCAATGCCTCTAACATGGAATGTAGCGGGGGCCAATACACTTTTCGGGCTCACCTTCATAGTAACAAGTGTTCAACATAAAGAAGTCTTAAAATTACCAGAATAATAAAGATAGTGTCCTCAGACTTGAAGACACACAAACACTTGTTTCAAGGATCGTACTAGCCGCGTAGAGGATGATCAAAAGGTGATCTGGTCCCTACATGATTATATCATGTAGGCATAAATTATGTGTTAGTATGTTTGAATGTACTAAGTGTGAGGGATGCAATGCAACAAGGATCAGAAGTTATTATAAATAAGATGCTTAATTATAACTGATGTGCTGTCAAAATACAATAGATTTGGTGCCTAAAACAAGGGATTTTACAAGTTCATAATGCGACTTTTTATGATTTTTATGTGTTTTTCTGTTGTTTTTGCAGAAAAGATAGGTTGGCATGATTTTGGGGGAAAATGCAGATTTTTCTGAAGTGCAATACTACAAGCTATCCTACGAGTCTTAGCCCAAGCTACGAGTCATAAGGTGCTCTCATAGCAAGAAACAGAGAGAAAAATCAGGAATCTGCTAAATGTTGGTCAGCCCTATGAGGCCACTCTATGAGTTGTAAGCCTCACTATGATCATATAGGTGGGTTCGTAGGAAGGAACAGTGAGCCACAAGTTTTGGACCAAGAACTGAAGGCCTAGAATACGCGAGGAGTATACGAGTCATAACCAAAGCAACGACTCATAATAGTGGGTCATAGAAGTTAAGTCCAAAATGCTAGAAGCTGACTATGAAACCCCAATTATGACTCATTGGTCACCATACAAGTCATATCTATGCGACGTACCTATTGCCAACTATCTTTTCTATTTAATATTTAGGGTAAAATTGTAAATTATATAAATACTTAGTGATAGGGTTTTAGAAGGAGACTTTTGAAATAGCTGATACTTGAATATTTGAGTGGATTAACTTTAAATATTATCACTAGAATATTTTTAGGGTTTTGTATAGATTTCAATTTTTAATTTAAAGACCCATTTTGAGGGTTTGGAAAATCACATTGTACTCATCTTCTATTTATGAAAGCTTGTGGTTTCCAACTTGAGGGTGTTTTTGTTCTTCATTATTTTGGATAACCTCTCAACTATGTATTTTACATTCATTGTTGTTGATTTTTCCTTATCCATGAGTAGCTAAACACCTACAACTTAGGGTTGTGGGAACCATGAGTAGTTGACTTGAAATAACCTAGCCTTTGTGCATTTCTTGGATTGGGGTTTTGCATGTATTGTTTATTTCCCTTATTTTTGATTATTGTTTAGTGGTTGACTGATGTCATACTCCAATAAGAAAGCGATCGCTGGCAGTAATTAACCTAACTAGAGGTTAGGGTCGAATCTACAGGGAATATAGAGCTTGACTACAAGAATTCACTATCAATCATTTCAAGCATCGATAACTAAAATGTCTAAATGGGGGGAGGGGGTTGTGATTTAAGAACAAAACTAAAATTAAACACTATACTAACAATGTGAGAAAACATTCAAATTTAGGGACAACTCAGGAATTGTGTTCCCCATGGTTCATTGACTCAATTACCCTTAGACAACATAACTCTAATTGGGAATTCGTACACAAGATGGTAACTTAGATTCTTCTAGCCCTCTTCCGAAGGTGAAGGTTGAATTTCATAATGGCGCTTGGTCAGAAACCATGGTGTGCCAACTAACCATTACTCATTGTCCTAGCCAACCTCCCCTTGGAAAGGTCGATTAGACGAAAACACATCAATCGAATCCTGTCGTCTACTTCCCTTTTCTTATTTGTCACTACCTTGGTGGGGATCATGATAGTAGGTAGCGTTTGGTGTTTTCCACCACCAAACATCAATCATAATGAAGGAAAATAAACAATATATGTAAAACCCCAACCAACGAAATGCACCAAGCCTAGGTTATTTTAAGTCAACTACCCATGATTCCCATAACCCCAAGTTGTGGATGCTTAGCTACTCGTTACTAAGGAAAATCGACATAATACAAATAAAAGACATAATTGAGAATTTTCCCAAGCTAATGAAGAAAACAAACACCACAAGTTGCAAACCACAAGCTTTGATAGATAAAGAATGAGTACAATGTAATTTTTGCAATCCTAAATAGTAGGAATATTCAAAGTCTCTCTACAATATGCAAGTCTAGAAATCTCTTCTACAACCCTAACATAAAGTATTTATATCATTTACAATTTAACCCTAAAGGCATGTCTCGCATGTACGACTCGTAGGGTGACCTACGAGTCGTAATCGGGGTTTCATATTAGGCACTTTGCATTCCAAACCTAACTTTTACGACCCACTGGTATGACCTGTTGCTTAGGCTATGACTCATATGTTCCTCTTATAGTGTAGGCCTTCAATTCTTGATCCACATGTTGATGTATTCACCGACCACAAGAGCCTGCAACACGTCTTCACCAAAAAAGCTCAACTTGAGGCAGAGGAGATGTGATTATCATCAAACATGTGAGGTGTTTGTGCCACACCACTAGGGTGATGGGGTGAAATCATATTAATCGACCAAGGGGTTCATGCTTTGGAAATCTAGTTGAGAATGAGTTAATTAAGCATGAATTACTTAAGCATTGATCATACATACCATATTGTTATATTATATCTATTGCTTAACATTATACATTTCGATTATGGTGCCTATCTATTGTTGCATTGCTTCCTACATACTTAGTACATTCAAATTTAATAACGCATACTTATGCCTACATGATATCACCATGTAGGAACCGATGCCCAATTTGATCATCCTCCTCCTCTATGTGGATAGTTCGAAACTACTTAAGTTATTTGAGGAGTCCTCCATTTCAAGGACCTTAGTCTATGTTGCTCCTATTATGTATTGAGACATTCTTCTTTATTGTTTATTTGACTATGAGGGTGAGCCCGATTACTTTATCTTGGCTCCCATTCTTATCTATGTATTAGAGGTATTTGTTGGATATATTATGTACTTATGTTAAGAGCCTTGACTCTTTTGTCCTTGATGTCTATGGTATGAGCTTGTTTCTTGTCTCTTGCTTTTGACATTGTGCAAGCTTTTCCCTTAGCCCTAGTTTCCCCATTCTTTTATCTTTGATGCTTGATTTGTTGCTTCCGCGACCAAGGACATGTAATTATGCTTTTTGAGGCTTGCTTGGGGCACCTTCTGGTTTCCCCTTGCGTCGTGTCACGTCTGGGCCCCATGCTTGGGTCGTGACATTTTCAGAAGGGTTTGGGTATGAAGGTACTCTTGAGCACAGCTTTCCACCCTTAAACAGATGGCCAAGCAGAGTGCACTATTTAGACATTGGAAGATATGTTAAGATCCTGTGCCATTGACTTTAAAGGTATTTGGGATGACCACTTGCCATTGATAGAGTTTGCCACAACAATAGTTTTCATTCGAGTATTCAGATGGCCCCATATGAGCCACTATATTGGAGGAGGTGTGGTCACTAGTTGGATGGTTCGAGGTAGGTGAAGCAGAGTTGATTGGTCCAGAATTAGTTTACCAAGCTATAGAGAAGGTAAAGATTATTTGAGAGAGGTTAAGGACTGCATAGAGTCGGCAGAAGTCCTACGCAGATGGTAGAAGAAGAGACTTAGAGTTTGAGGTCAATGATTGGGTGCATTTGAACGTATCACCCATGAAAGGTGTGACAGGACTCAGAAAGAAAAGTAATTTAAGTTTGAGGTACATTGGCCCTTATCAGATTATAAAAAAAGTGGGTAATGTGGCTTATAAGTGTGAGCTATCACCAGAGTTAGAGGCCATCCACCCAGTTTTCCACATTTCGATGCTTAAGAAATGTTTGGGAGATCCACAATTGATTGTGCCTATTGAGAGTGTTGGACTGAGAGACAACCTGAGCTATGAGGAGATATCGATCCAAATACTTGATCATCAGGTTCGAAAGTTGAGAACTAAAGAGGTTGCATCTGTCAAAGTATTATGGAGAAACCAATTCGTAGAGGAAGCTACTTGGAAGATGGAGGAGGATTGAAGGCCAGATATCCCCATTTATTCCTTCCTATTGATGATGAAAGAGTTGATGGTAAATATTTTCCAAATTCTTAATTTTCCATTCCTTGAATCCTCTTTTTGCTTTTCATGCGATAAAAGATAGAGTTCTGTGTCTTAGTGAGGATTGATGTGATTTGATGGCTATTTGATTGCATTACTTGTTGAATTATTAATTTATTGATTGCATGAGTGAGATAAGAGCTAGCTAATTATTAGAGTCCATAGGAAGATTCATGCCTTGTCTTAAATCCTATCATTCTCTTCATTCGAGGACAAATGATCCCAAAGAGGAGATAATGTAACACCCCTTAATTTCCTTCTATCTGATTTAGATAAGTATGTGTAGATGATATAGAGATGATGCTGAGAAAATATGAGAAAATTGCAGAATCAGATTTACGATGGGCATTACTAGTCATAGAGAGGATTACGAGTCGTAAAGAGTGTTCCTATAGGGAATTTCAGTGACTCAAAGTTTCAGGACCCTTTAGTTTCGAGACGGGTATACAAGTCGTAGACCCTACTATGACTCGTAAAGGAGGGTTCCGTGGCTAGTTCCAGTGTTCCATGTTGCAAGGTCCCTTCAGCCATGAGAGGTCAGTACGACTCGTATTGTGGGATACTACTGGTAACAAGGGGTTTCATAAAGACACTCAGTGATTCAGAATTTTGAGACTTCCATTATATGAGGAGTAGTTATGACTCATAGTGAGGACTATGAGTTGTAGTTGGGGTTCCGTAGACCCCTTTCAGTTGAGTTAATGAGGGTATTATTTCCATTTTGGTCCATTTTGTTAAATTCCTACATGATTTTTGGCTTGTATAAAGCCTTAAAAACAAAACCCTAGGCCATTATGTCACCCTTTTCCACCTTGAGGGTTCTTGAGAGCAAAAAGGAGAAGAGGAGAAAGCTAGGGTTTTGCAACCCAAGAGCAAGGATTGGTTAGGGATCGATTATCCTTCAATTTTCAGGTATGTAAGACTTATCAAAGTGTGGATTCCTTTCTTCACACGCTCTTTCCACTATCTTCAGTCAAGATTTCAGAATATTTGAGATTTTCGAGAAATTTCTTCTATTTTGATATTTTATCCTTGTATTCATCCTGAGCCCCAATTTTATTACATGAGAAAATTTCTACACTGCATCAGTATTGATGTGAGCTATATTGCATGACTAGAGGCATGAAACACATGTATTTTATACTTGGCCATATGAATCTTGCAATGCATGATTTGTGAAATTCTATGCATAACAATGAGATTGAGGTTGAGGTTGAGGTTGAGATTGAGTATATGAGTTGAGTAATTTGAGTATGATTGAGCATGAGATATATGTTACATTGATGTCATTTACATTACTACATCTGATATCTTACTTGCATTATATGATGAGTAAATTGATTAGCCCATATGACCGTATTGAGTTGAGTCAAGTTTGATTTCTTGTATTGATTGATTGAATTGTTAAATAATTGAGGTGAGTTGATTAATGAGATGATGTATGAGTGCAGATTGATGAGATGATTGATGAGTGGAGATTGATGAGTTGAGATTGATGAGATAATGATGAGTTGAGCATAGTTTAGTCTTGGGAGGTGTATCGAGTACCGAAGGGGGAGCAAATTTACTTCTACTTTAACCCACAAAAATATGTTTCCAGCATAGGATAGTCATTACAGCTACTCCGGTGACTCTTGTCCCGTAAGTGGACACTTATTCTGGATCCAAGAGAGAGTTGATTGCCCTTTTTCATGGAAAGTTAAGGGCGTGCGTGGCAGCGATGCTGATTCATTATGCATTACCTAATTAAAGGGTGTGGAAGGAGGATGTCAGTTAAAAGAAACTCCCACGAAAAACCTTGATTGAGGATGACATTTTCAAATCGCGTTTATAACTATTGAGCTATTTTACTGAGCTTACTTTTCAAACATGATTTACTATAAAACTTGCATACACTATTTTGAGTACGAGTTGTTGAGTCGAGGCTAGTGAGTTGAGCTTTACTTTTCTTGAGCTATTTTACATACCAGTATATTCTATATATTAACATTCATTTTTGGCTTGCATCATTTTATGATGCAGATACAATAGATAGAGGACTTCTGCACACACATTGTCAAGGCCCAAATTTGGTACACTCTCGAGTTGGTAAGCCCTCCTAACCTTCTAGAGGAACTTTCTATCTTCTTATTAGTGTTGAGTATTGTACTTCCTTGATTGGGGTGTTCATGGCCTATCATGACATCATCTAGACTTGTCGAATCGAGACTTCATAGGCTATGAGTATAGATTATTGAGTTGATGTAGATAAACTTATTTTCTATTTTGAAAACTATGATATATTAGAGATATACATTCTTATCTCCATCTAAGGTTCCTTCTTATTAAGTAGTATTCTTCCGCTGTTGAGTGTGATGTGATGATGACGCCAAGTGGTTCGCTTGGGGGGCTAGCAGTAGTCTCTGAGTGCCATCCACACCAAGGATACTCTCTCGGGGCATGACAAGATTGAAATAGGAGAAAGGGATAATAACCTGAAAACTAACAATGTTGGTGGGGAAAAAATGTAGAAAAACACAATGTCAAGGAAGGACTTTAGTCACTATGTTACCAAAACATCATACCAAAGCCTCTGAGCCTACGTTACAAGCTAGTAAAGTTCTAAAGTGATCATAATCCAAGTAGTCAAAGGTCGTAGTCATGTGTATAAGGGCAAATATATGGTATTGAGCATCATTTATGAATGTCTTTTGTGAGGGAAAGTGATTTTGCATAGTCCCAAGATTATACATGATAACATTATTATGAGTAAGACATGGAACTTCTTTCTATGAGGGCATATGAATTATATTATTAACATTAGACTTATTAAGTGATGCTGACTTGTTTATAACTACATAACTTGTCATATTTGCATTGTCACATGCATTAATTTGTATTGGTTTGCTCACTAGCTATCGAATGTGTTTTGAAAGTAGTATGGGTTTTTGTGCTTAAGTTTGACTTGATATATTCCATTATATTATTATACCCCGTAATTATTTTAATTAAGGATAACTATGCAATTGGAAAATTTCATTGTGGACGTGGGGTAATTTAAACTTAAGTATATTTTCGGTGTTTGATTAGAGTATTAAGTGAATATGGTGGGTATA
>JAOTQR010052112.1:0-14524 GCA_025774065.1 Solanum ossicruentum
TTAGTTTGTTCCTATTTTTTAGGATTTAGTTATTAGAGATAAACATAGCTAATTTTTTTCCTTTTCTTTAGGCTTTTCAGTTATTATTTATAGGGGAATCATTATTCAAAAGAAAAAAGTTGTGTTGTTTTTCTCTCCTTCTTCATATCTGTTTCATTCTGACTCCAACACCCCAACAATTCTCCCACTGGTTTCGAATAGATCTCCAAACACTTGTTTTACTCTCAGGCATCAATGCCTGAAGCTACTGTTTCGCCACTGAGTCATCTGTCAATCTTTTGGTATTAGGCATGGTGCCTGGCCGTTTCTTTGCTGACTGCAAAATGCCATTAACATAGATTCTATCAATATTAATTTAATCCCATGAGGTGGTGTAGTGAGCACACGTTTCGTTTAGCTTGAATGGTGTTGAAAATTCTTTCTACTCATCATTTTGGGATACTAATTATAGATTTTAAGTGATTGAAACGGATTTTATTTGCTAAATGATTTTTCCCTGTTAACATTAGCAATAATATCTCATCTTGACCACTGAATAGTTGCTTCCTTGTTTAGCTTCTTCACTTCTGTATATTGAGTGTCGCTATTAGCTGGAAATAGATGACTGATCTTTCATCATACCTATGATTTATGGGTTAGTATGGCTGTAAAAGTGTTGTTAGTTTTTCGATAAATATGGACACTTTGGATGATGGTTGTTATTATGCTTACCATTCATTTCTAAGCTTTCTGAGTCCTCCAATTATTTTAGTAGTGTGTTTGGTTTTTAGTGTAATATGTTTTTGGAAAATCTTTGTTTTCTTTTGGATTTGTTTCTGCAACATGGCTTTGGATTGTTTTGTCTAAAATTCACCCTTGCTTATTTAAGTGAAAATGACCGAACCCGTCTCCTAGTTGCTGATGATTTAAAGTAGCTTTACCTTTAAATGTCTTTTGGATTTGCAGTGTCTTAATATTGATTTCTTTATTCTTTAATTAAGGTGCATTATTCATAAAGTGGGGTGATTAATATTTCTAATTGGGACCTTTGAACCCACTATTGGGATTATGTGTTCGTTACGCTGTCAATTCAAATACCGGCTAAGATTATTGATTTTACTATGTATGAAAGTCTCATACTAACCGTCTTGTCTTTCACCCATTTGTGTCTTAATGGTTACCGTGGTTTATTTTATTCTTTCTTTCAAATACTGACTACAGTACACCCACATATCTTTATATTTTTATTAAGTGCTTAAAATTGTTATTTACATATTTTATTTGTTTGTTGCATGTAAAATCGTTTTGGAGTTCTAAATGGGCTCCCCTCCCACAATTTCCCTCTTTAAGGCAGCCCAACTCGTAGGATAAGTAACTGAGTAGGTCTTGCAAGCATAAAGGGACTTGTATACATTGGTACACATCAGTATACAAGCTGTACACACCAAAAATTTGGAATATACAGAAAATATACACTTGGTATACACCCAAAATGTGGGCTAAAAGCCATTTCACCAGGCAGCAGCAACAGAGGACTTTTAAATGGGCTAAGCAGGTCCAAAATTGTAGAAAATTAGGGCAGGTGGAAATTGGGCCTGCCAAGCCCAATTTAATCTTATTTATTGTTTATTACATGTTTATCTATTTGTTTTACTTGTTATCTAACTCTTAACATTATTTGATTGTTTTATTGTTTATTCAGTTAATCCAATTATTTTCCGCATTGTCTTCATTTATGTTAATTCTCGTCTTAATGATTTTTGTTTTAACGTTAGAATTATTTCAAATAAAATCAGCCTTCAGTGGAAGCTCTGTCAAAATAAGTCAAGTTTAGTCAATTTTCTTTCAAATTGGTCCAATTTTAAACTTAGTCAACTTTGACAAATTTAGTCAATTTGTCACATTTAGTCAACCTTTTTCTAACTTAGCCCACCCTTTTAAAACTTAGTCAATTTTTCAAACCTAGTCAAATTTTCAATTTTAGTCAATTTTTTAAGACTTAGTCAAATTTTCGAACTTAATCAACTTTTGCAGATTTAGTCAATTTTACAAAGATAGTTAATTTTTTAAATCTAGTCAATTCTTTCAAATTTAGTCATTATTTTACAAATTTAGTCGATCCTTTCGAATTTAGTCAACACTTTAAAATTCAGTCAAAATCTCAAATCTTCGATCAATCTTAAGTTAGTGGCCATTTTGAGTAATTAATTCTTCTCAAAATGGAAATTGAACCAAACTCCTTCTTTGATATGTTAAAAAGATTTTTCTGTTAAGTCTTTTTAAATATTTATTGGTTTCCTAATTATCCTTAAAATTAGGTGATGACTCTTTAAATTTTTGGGAATTTGATTTGTACTTAAATTAATTAAGTATTAAATCGAATTTTTAAAAATTAAAAGTCATTTTTTCGAATTAACATTCATACTACCTTCTCTTGGCTATAAATGGAAGGATTTCCTTGCATTTTTAAATTACAAATATTCTAAGGTTTCTATTCTTTTATTCATAAAAAATCAAGTATTATTGGCAGCCATTGGGTAAGTTTGAATTCAGTGGTTCATTTGAATACTTCCTTAAATAACTTAAATGTTAGATTAGTATTATACACCCAACTAAAAATATCGAATTTGGTATACCTTCTATATTTTATATTTATATTATCTTAAAATAGGAACTTCAATAATACAACAATTACAAGGCAATGAATTAAAGAGGAGGAAGGAAAAATGTATATTCAAGAGATGCAATCAACGACTTGTTTGGAAAGCCATCAGATAATCGTCATCGACATAATTAATAGGGTAGTAATTACACAGACTAGTAATTATTGTGATATGTTTGTTTACTATAGTGTAATTACAAGTATGTTGTTTGGTTGTATAAGTGTAACTTCAAAATTATATTAAATTTTACAAATAAGAAAATGCTAATAAAATAAATATATGATTTCTCCAATATTTTGGTGTGACCAGACAATGACACAACTTTATAGAATGCTCATAAAATAAAAGCAATAATAACTAATATGAAAAGAACTATACAAGTCTGTTTGTTTTTGTGAACTCAAAATCATTGTGAAGAGTGCATTGAAAGGTAAAGGGTAACGCTAATTACTAGTAAAATAGTGATACTAATATTAATACTTAATAAGATAAAGAAATAAATTATGAGTGTAATCTTGATGGTTTATCGATAAAATTAAAAAATCAAAATTAAATTGATAACCAAATAATTTTATTTATAAAACAATAACCCAATGACCATAAATCAATAACATTTTTTCAGTTAAATTTATTAATCGGTGAGATTTTTGGACCACCCTGCAATCACTTTGTACTCCATCGAACAAGTTCTACTTTTCCTTCCAATCACATGCAACATAAACGGAAAAGAGCAAACATGTAGAAGCATAATTTGATGTAAAAATGTATGTTAGGGTTTGCACTGCATTTTCTACTTTACGAATCGTTAACCACCTCTCACAGACTAGGGGTTTGAAAATCTGAGTTACTAAAAATTGGCCCGAGACATCTTCTACGAGTCGTAAACAACCTTTCGTGAACAAGGGGACCTAAACTTGGACTCAATGGAATTTGTCACAAAACCCCTCTCTATGGGTTTAAAGCATTATACGAGTCGTAAACACCTCTTGTAAGCTAAAGGGGGTTCTGAAACTTGAGTCACTGGGATTTACCACAAAACTACGCCTTCGAGTCATAATCCTGATTACGAGTCATAATGCCCCTTGTAAACTTGCAGTCTTTTCAGTCATTTCCTTAGCTACTTTTGCACAGCCACTTCTACAAAACCACTCCAGATCAGGTAGAAGAAAATTTGGGGTGTTACATTATCTCCCCCTTGGGATCATTCATCCTCGAATGATAAGAAATCTTGGGAATTAGGTCAAGGCATAAATCTACCTATGGACTTTAACAATCCACTAACTCTTAACTCACTCATGCAATCAATAAATCAGGAATTTCAGCAAGTAAAACAATCAAATAGTCAACAAATCACATCAACCCTCACTCGGACTGTAGAACTCTATTGTCTATTATACTAAGAATGAAAGAAGAACTTATGGAATGGAAATTCAAAAATTTAGAGGGAATGCATTGCCTTCAACTCTCTTCATCAGCAGGTAGGAATAAATGAGGGTTTTGGCCTTCATATCCTCCTCCGCCTTCCAAGTAGCTTCTTCTACAAATTGGTTCCTCCACGGTACTTTGACAGATCCAACCTCTTTTGTTCTCAACTTACGAACCTAGCGATCAAGGATTTGAACAGGAATTTCTTCATAACTCAAACTGTATTTCACTCCAATACTCTCGATAGGCACAACCAATTGTGGATCTCCCAATTCTTGAGCATAGAAATGTGGAAAACTGGGTGGATGGCCTCTAACTCTAATGGTAGTTCTAACTCATATGTCATATTTTCCACTCTCTTTATGATCTTATAAGGGCCAACGTACCTTGGACTTAGCTTTCCATTTCTTTCCAGATCTCATCACACCCTTTATGAGTGATACTTTCAAATACACCCAATCATTGACCTCAAACTCTAAGCCTTTTCTTCTAATGTCTGTATAGGATTTTTGTTGATTCTGTGCAGTCCTCAACCTTTCTCGAATGATCTTCACCTTTTCCATAGATTGATGAACCAAGTTTGGCCCAATCAACTCTGCTTCACCTACCTCAAACCATCCAATCGGCGACCTATACCTCCTCCCATAAAGTGCCTCATATTGGGTTATTTGAATGCTTGAATGGAAACTATTAGTGTAAGCAAACTCAATCAAAGGAAAATGGTCATCCCAATTACCCTTAAAGTCAATAGCACAAGCTCTCAACATATCCTCCAACGTCTGAATAATATGTTCTGCTTGGTCGTTTGTCTGCGGGTGAAAAGCAGTGCTAAGGTGCACTTTTGTACCCAAACCCTTCTGAAACGATCTCCAAAACTGAGCAATGAATTGAGCTCTTCTATTTGAGATGATAGACAAAGGGACTCCATGCAGTCTAACAATCTCCTTTACATATAACTGGGTCATAATCCTCTGCGGTGTCAGTCATTTTATTACCAGAAGTGAGCAGATTTTGTCATTCGATCTACTATCAACCAAATCGAATCATGTCGTCTGCGGGTCCTCAGTAAGCATGTGATAAAGTCCATATTAAGCATCTCTTATTTTCACTCTGGAATCTCAAAGTTCTGAGCCACTCCAGACGACCTTTGATGCTCAACTTTAACTTGTTGGCAATTTGGGCACTTCGAAACAAACTCACCGATGTCTCTCTTCATTCCGCTCCACCAATAAACTTCCCTCAAGTCATGATACATCTTAGTAGACCTTGGATGAGTGGAATATCTAGAACTGTGGGCTTCGTCCATTATTTTCTCTCAAACATTATCAACATCAGGAACACACAATATGCCTTGATACCCCCAATACTCCATCTCCCCCTTTGGCAAAAGCCATCACCTTCTACTTATGCACATCCTCCTTCAACTGAAATAAGACAGGATCTTGATCTTGTTTCTCCTTCACCTCCACTACTAGAGATAATGCAGATCCATTATGTACAAGGGTTCCTCCTTCACCTGATTCATTTAGTTGGACTCCTAATTGTGCCAATCTATGAACCTCTTTAGCTAACTCTCTCTTCTCCTCTTCCACATAGATGGTGCTTCCTATGGACAACCTGCTAAGAGCATCAGCAACCATATTAGTTTTACCTTGGTGGTAGAGGATGATCATGTCGTAGTCTTTGAGTACTCAAGCCATCTCCTATGAAATCCTACTATCGAAACATCACAGTAAATCACAAATCCATTCGTCCCATCAGGCAAGGTCAACACCGGTATAGTAGTTAACCTCATCTTCAACTTTTGGAAGATTTTCTCACACTCGTTAGATATTGAAATTTGATTTTCTTCTGAGTCAATTTGTTCAATGATGCAGATATAGAAGAAAACCCATCAACAAATCTGTGGTAATAGCCAGCCAATCCCAAAAAATTTCTTATATCAGTCGGCGAGGTTGGTCTTGCAGTTCTTAACCACCTCAAACTTTTAGGTATCCACCCGAATGTCATCCTCTGAAATTATATAGCCCAAGAAAGTCATAAATTAAGCCAAAACTCTCACTTAGAAAACTTTACATATAACTTATTATCTCTGAGCATCTTCAAAGCAATCCTGAGCTGATTGACATGATCCTCTTCACCTCTGGAATGCACCAAAATATCATCAATGAGAATGATCACGAATATGTCAAGATATTATCTGAATACTTTGTTCACCAGATCCATAAAGGTTGCAGTTGCATTTCTCAACCCAACATCACCAAGAACTTAAAGTGACCATATCGGGTTCGAAAAGCTATTTTCGGGATGTTACATTCCCTTACTTGGTGATAGCCTGATTTGAAGTCTATCTTAGAGAAAATAGTGGCACCTTGAAGTTGGTCGAACAAATCGTCAATCCTTGGAAGGGGATACTTACTCTTGACTGTCACCTTATTTAACTGACAGTAGTTAATACACATCCTCAGGGAGCCATCCTTCTTTCGTACGGACTAGATGGGAGCACCCCATGGAGAGACACTTGGCCTTATGAATCCCTTTTCTAGCAAATCTCCCAATTGTTCCTTCAACTCTTTTAACTCCGCAGGGGCCATCCTATATGGTGGAATAGAAATAGGAAGGGTGCCAACAAGAACATCAATTTCATAGTCAATCTCCCTATCAGGAGGGACTCCAGGCAGATCCTTAGGAAACAAATCAAGAAACTCGCTTACAATCGGGATAGATTCAAGAGAAAGGGGCTCAATATTGTCATATTTGATTCGCACGGGATGATAGATACATCCCTTAGTGATAAGTTTTTGGGCTTTGAGGTAAGAAATAAACTCACCCTTTGGCGTAATGGAATCTCCATTCCACTCAATAACAGGCTCATTCGAAAACTAGAACTTGATAGTCTGAGTTAGGCAATGAACAGAGGCATAGCAGGCATGAACCCAGTCTATACTAAGGATTACATCTAAATCGCCCATCTTTAACTCAATCACATTGGCAAGAGTATCCCTATGATAAATAGACACCACACAATCTATATAGATTCTCTAAGCTCTAATGAACTCATCAATAGAAGTAGAAATAGGAAACGACGCAAGCAAGCACTCGGGAAGAATCTCAAATCTACTCGCCACATATGGTGTTACAAAAGAACAAATCGCACCCGGATCAAGTAAAGCATAACAAGAGACTCGAAGCATACCTGTTACAACATCTGGTGCAAGCTCTTGGTCCTACCGGTTCCCCATCGCATACAGATGGTTTGTACCACCGCCTGCCCCTAGTGCAACACCTCTTTAGTTACCCCTTATTGGTGGTGTTGTAGTAGAAGACTGGGCCTTGTTGCCCCATATCGGACACTACCTTTGAAAATGGCTCGATTGGCCACACTTATAGCAACTGTTCCCTTCATCTCCATATTCTCCTAGATGCATCCTACCACATTTTTCATAAGGTACCGCTCCTTTAAAGCCACGAGTTACACTTGCCTGGGACTATGCACCCTATGGCTTAAAGTTTTGCTGACCTTGGGACCTCTGATCATACCTATAGCTCGGGGCTGGTGCGCTGGCTGAAGATGGTACATAGCTAGAGGACCTCTTCTAGAAATAGGATTTATCTCCCTTACTCTACTTAGCTTGATTGGGCTCAGGCCCTACTGACTTGGCCTTCTTACTCAGATGTTTCTCTCTATCTTTCTTCTTATCCTCCTCAGTCTGCTGGGCATTAACCATTATCCTGGAAATGTCCATACCTAGGATCAACAAATGTTGCCTTGCACTCTCTCCACCTGTGTACCCAACCCAGACACGAATTTCCTTATCCTCGCTCTCATATCCTGGACCATTTCTGGGGCATACCAGGATTGTTGGATGAATTTTCAGGTTGTATTCTTTGACAACCAACCCCTCTTGTTTCAGATTCATAAACTCTTTGACCTTCACCTCTCTCAACTCCTGAGCAAAGAAGTGATTGAGGAAGGCACTCTTGAACTCATCCCAAGTGGCAGGCTCAACATGATCACCTCGACTCTCCTCCCACTGATTGTACCAGACGTTAGCCAAATCCTTGATATGATAGGCAGCAAGCTCAAATCCCTCATTCTTGGTCGCATGAATAGTTTTCAGCACCATCCACATCTCATCAATGAAGTTCTGAAAGTCCTCCTCAACGTTGGACCCAGTGAAGACGGATGGGTTCATCCTCATAAATTCTCTCAGTCTGGAGGCAACCATTGGCTCATGTGAGCTAGAACTAGGAGTGTGAACCCTGGTTCCCACTTTGAGCTGTATGAGCATGGCGATAGCTCCTCTAAAGTCAGCCTCTATAGCATGAGCAGATGGAGCAGTAGGTGTCATAGGAACACTAGCAGTCATGGCCGATCGACCTTGAACCCTCGTTTCCACCTGAGAAGGCACCTCTGAAGTAAGGTTCTCAGCATTGCTAGCTGAGGCGTTCTTTGGGTTACGGTGCATCTTGGAGACATGATCTGCAATCGCGTAACACACGAGTTAGAAAAGAATTTCATAGAGTCAAACTCTGTCGAACAAACTCAGAATACCAAAGAAGGGAAACCATTCTTAATATCATATAGCCTTCTGTTTATGAACTATAGTGCACAGCACACTCATAAAGAAGACTCTACTAGACACTACTTCATAGACTCCGGAGGACTCTTGAACTTTGTGCTCTGATATCAAGTTTGTCATGCCCCGAGAGGGTACCCTTGGCATAATCTGCACTCAGAGACTATTTCTAGTCATCGAGCGAATCACTTGGCCTCCTTATCACATCATACTCAACAGTGGAAGAATAATACTCAAATAAAAAGGCATCATATTAATAGAATATAACTCAACTAGCTCATGATTTCCAATAAATAAGTTCGGACTAAAAATACAACAATCTTCTACTCAGTGTCTATAAAGCCTCTACTCAACAATCTAGATGGTGCCATGACAGGTCATGGGAACTCCAAATCAAAGAAAGAAAAAGTACTGGACCAAATCGAAAGATAGAAGGGCTCCTTTGGAAAGCAAGGAGGGCTCACTAACTTTGGAGTATACACTGATTCGGACCTCAATGATGCGCGAGCTGAAGTCCTCTATCACCTGTATCTATATCACAAAATGATGCAGGCCCAAATAGACATCAATATATGGATTATACTAGTTTATAAAATAGCTCATGAAAATAAAGTTCAACTCACTCATCTCAACTCAACAACTCATATTCAACTCAATACATACAAGTTTAAAGTAACGTACGCATTTGAAAATAGATTCAGTAAAAGAAACTCAGTTTAAAATATTATGCTCAATCAATGTTGCTCAGGAGTTTTTCTTAACCGACATCCAATCACATCACTTTTGGATTGGTGATACACAACAAAGGCGTCATTGTTTCCACGCCAGCCCTAAACTTGCCACAGAAAAGGACGATCAAACTCTCTCGTGGATCCATAATAAATGTCCACTTGCAGGACAAAGAGTCGTCAAAACGTTTGTAACGACATCTTATGCTAGCAACGTAGTTTTGTAGGTTAATATAGAAGTTTACTCGTTCTCCTCTTGGTGCTCGATACTCCTCCCAAGACTAAAACATGTTCAACTTATCAATCGACTTAATTCTCAATACTCAATCAATTAACTCAAAATTTAACCAAATTGGATTTTCTCATCTCAACTCGCCTCAGTTACTCATCAACTCAACAAATCAATGCAGACAATCAAACTCATCTCCGACTCAAATGATCATTTAGACTCACTCAATTATTCTTATGCAATGAAAGTCAGATACTCATGTGTAGTAATATATGTGACTCAATGCAATATGCTTCTCATACTCAATCATGCTCAACTAAGATACTCAAACACAACCTCAACTTTGTAACATGCATAAAGTGTCATAAAATCATGAAATTTAGGTGTTCATGCTATCAAGTATAAAACTCTACCTCAACCTTATATCAAAACCATGCAATGCAACTAGTACCTCATACATTATCAGGAATACTCATAATAAATAGAGAATTTAGTAATAGGAGAAAATAGGATTTCCCCAAATCTCAACTCTTTTACAATATTTGACTCAAGTAGATGAAATGGGCATGTGAAAGGATGTGATTCCATAGTTTAGTAAGCCTTACTACGTGAGAATAGAAGGAACAATTAATCTTCAATCAATCCTCGCACTTGAGTTGGAACTCTAGCTCTCCTTCCTTCTCTATTGCTTTCAAGAACCCTAAGTGAAGAATAATGGAAGAAAAATGGCCTAGGGTTTTGTTTTGGGACTTAAAATAAGTCCAAAACGTCTAGGGTTCATTTAGATAGGAATCGGAATGGACGAAAATATCTCTCATTAAAACAGTCGCTTGGATCTACGAGACCCCGTCTACGAGTCGTAGAGCATTCTACGAGTCGTAAACCACCTCTCATAGACTAGGGGTCTGAAAATCCGAGTTACTGAAAATGGGCACGAGACATCTTCTATGAGTCATGGACCCTTCTACGACTCGTAAACAACCTTTCGTGAACAAGGGGACCTAAACTTGGACTCATTGAAATTTATCAAGAAATCCCTCTCTACGAGTCGTAAGGCGTTATACGAGTCATAAAGATTTCTAGTAAACTAATGGGGTTCTGAAACTTAAGTCAGTGGTATTTACCACGAAATCTTCCCTGCGAGTTGTAGTCCTGATTAGAAGTCATAATGCCCCTCATAAACCTTCTTCTGTAGTCTTTTTCAATCATTTCCTTAGCCACTTCTGCACAACCACTCTGAATTAGGTAGAAGAAGATTTGGGATGTTACACACACTTTTTTCATGACAATTGCATCTATAGTATATTATAGAGCAAATTTTTTTCATTAGCGTCCTTGAATGTTTGATCAACACACTACAACAAATATAATATATAGTTATGAAATTATTAGCTACTACATAAGATTGGTCACTATTTGTTCATTTTTAGCGACAAAGACTATATTTGTGCTTAAATACACGAGGCACATATTTTTAGTGACAAAACATAAATATTCGTAGCAAAGATTTGTTCACTAAAATTTTCCACCAAAAAATGAATTTAGCGCCATTTATTGAGCATTATTAGCCACGAATTTGAAGTTATCAATGACACATTTTTTTGTCACAATGATGTTCCATTTAGCGACAAATTATTTTTTGTCCTTGATTTAGTAAAATTTTGGATATGAAAAATTTTTGTCCCAAAAAATATATTGATATATTAGTGACAATTTATTAAAACTAGTTAAATCATGTATACAAAAAAAATTTATGGTAAAAAGAAATATCGAGCAAATTAAATTGATTTTGAATTTGTATTTCAAATTTAAAAATAAAAAACTACTTATTATGAGGCACAGTTCTACAAGAAGGCTCATTGTGACCATGGTATCTACAAATTCTACAAGAATTGCTATTTTTCTTTTGATGCAACACGTGAAATGACTTATCATGTTCTTTTTTTATCTACTAGGAGGACTTTTGTATTTCAGTGAACGACAACAATATTTCTTCAGGTATAATCTATCTGATTTATCAAGAAGAGGTTGGTTATATAGGCACCTCGTATGCTTCAGCATTGTATTTGACTTGTATACGTCAGAACAATATTCATCTAGAAGTAGATTACTTTTAACAACGCCCAAGCATGTGCACATGAAATTATACCAATTTAAAATCTAATAAAAAAAAATATTCAACTCAATAATTGTCTAATTCTAAATACATTAATCTAAAGTATATAACTTAAGAATTGTCTGACTCTAAATACATTAGTCAAAATTGAAAATATTCAACTCAAAAATAAACATGAGTCAAGCTTAACAATCAATTGATTAAAAAAAATAACCGACGGCTATAACTTTCATCAATTTTTAAAATGTTTGTATCAAGCAAACTGAAGAAAATTGAACGATAGATTTTGATTAAAAATAATGAAGAAAATTAAAAAAGCTAAGTAATTTGAAATTTTGTAGTTTTAATCCACCACAATCATATTGGAATTCATAGAGATATGCATTTAATGGGTGCATATTAATTGTTAATTTAATAATGGTATGTTGAGAGTTTTAGGGATGTAACTAAGGGACTGTATTAATTGGTGGATTATTATTACAACTGTATAATTTTTTTTGGAAAATAGAAATTTATATATACATACAACGACATTTACACATAAAATATACTCAATTTTGGTAAATAACATATTTATAGCTATTGAACTTGAATAATCCTCTAACTATAGTCATATTTATGTAAGTTTCTCTATTAATTAAGTCGTTCTTTTTTTTGTAGAAGAGATATTTTTGGGTAAAAAAAAAAAAAAACTTGAAGAGAAGAGAAATGAAACTCTTCATAGTTTTCTTTTTCCTTGATAGTGTTGAAAGTAGAGGAAAGCACGTGGGAATTAGAAGAAAGCGGTGTTAGTGAAGCTAAAATAAAATTATTACCTGTTTATAAAGCTCTCTTCCAAATTAACCCATTAATGAGCCTTCGAAAATACTTCCTCTATTTCATATCACTTGAATTTTCTGAAATTTTTTTCAAAGTTCAAAATATTTGAATTGTTCAAAATTTAAGGTAAATGTTTTAATTTTTTTTTCATATTTGCCCTTTTATTTATTGAATTTTATATTTTTTAGGATATAAATTACACTATGTATTTATGATTTGACAAAGGCCAATAGTGGAAAGTATGGTATAAATTTTATCTTTGAATATTTCTCTTAATAGGTATGTATTACTTCATAAATTCAATTATTTTGAGACGTAGAGAGTAATAACTAACTTTCAAAGGAAGTATTAATTAGATGAATTCAAATTTGTGTTAAGTCCCATAAATCTCTTCCCGAGAAGCCATTTGGGATTTTCAAATTCAAAATCTATGATAAAAGTCTATATATTATGACAACTCTACCACATCCTTTAATATTTTTCCATATACTTTCCAAGTATAAACAGTATTCGTTTAGCAGAGGTGGAGATTAGCTAAGGAGGTTTTATGACATTTTCACTTTTAATATTTTAAAATTTTTTTATGACAATCTGTAAGATCTTTTCATTTTTACACATAAAAATCATTTTTACCCATCTGAGAATGCTATTCTATTCCTATTTAATTTATAAATGGGGAAGAAATCTCATTTTCTTTTCTATTTTTTCCTTTAACAAAGGAATTACTTATATACTTCCTCTACTTTTCAATATCCATGAAGGATTTTGTACATTAACATAAGATAGTGAATTGAACTAGTTAAGTTACATAATTTTACACATCAGAGCAACCCTGTTGGAAATAAGAGACTATATATTAGCGAAGAGCTTATATAGGTAGAAAGGATATTGATAAGAGTGAAGAGAACTTATATTATATTGATCTTGAACTTTTTTTGCTTGATTTCAAATGAGGGAGAACATCCCCTATTTATACTAGTATAAGGAATGTTCTAGGATCTAACTCCACTAACTAGTATCTAGATAATTCTTCTCTAGATATTATCATGGATATTTCTAGACTAGAGATTTTACAAGATATTTCTAAACACTTTGACCCTACTACTCATTACAAGATACTTCTAGATAATAGACTATTTATTGGACCAACACTTGCAAGTCCAATATCAAAAACCAAAGCCCAAATCAAGTTTAGTTTTCAACATCCCCCCTTAAACTTGATTTGGTCATTCCGAGCATATCACACAATCTCTGAAATATTTCGTGCTTTAGAGGCTTTGTGAAAATGTTCGCAACTTGATCAAATGTCTTCGTGTACTTTAGCTGCACCTCCTTGTTTGCAATGCATTCCTTGATGTAATGATATCTCGTATCGTTGTGCTTGCTTCGATCATAGAAGACTGGATTTCTTGCAAGAGCAATCGAGGACTTGTTGTCCATATGTATCTCTGTTGCCTCCTTTGTGAGAACTTGAGCTTATTTAGGATTTTCCTTAGCTATATCGCATGACAGACATATTATGTAGCTACTACGTACTCCACTTCACAAGTTGATAGAGTTATAATGGGTTGCTTCTTTGAACTCCATGTAAACGCTGTATCTCCCAAGTAGAACATGAACCCACTTCTACTCTTATGATCATCAACATCTCTGCCCAATCGCTATCGCTATATCCAATTAGCTTGAAGTGATTAGAAGGCTAATAGAATAAGCCAAAGTCGATCGTACCTTTGATGTAGCGAAGAATTTGCTTGGCTGCCTTCACGTGGTTTATGGTTGGAGACTCCATATATCGACTCACCAAACCAACTCCATAGAGAATATCAGGCCTCGTGCAAGTTAGATACCTCAAACTCCCAACCAAGCTCTTGTATTGTGTGGGATCTACTAAGTATCCTTCATCCTTCTTTGATAGTTTGATGTTGCAATCCATCGGTGTGTTCATTGGCTTGCAATCACTCATCTTGAACTTCTTGAGCACATCC
>JAOTQR010052133.1:0-14521 GCA_025774065.1 Solanum ossicruentum
TCTTTCTGTGGGTCAGATCGATGCCTTTTGCTTTTGCTGTCGGGGGCCTGCATAATCTTTTGAAGACGGGCATGATCTTCTCTCTTTTATATTTGAAATCTTTTGCATACTCTTTCTATATCAATTTATTTGTCTAATTTTAACTGCACATAGAGTTTGAAGTTTAATAAAGAAAAAAGTAAAAAGTACTTTTGAATATTAAGCTAAAAATTGGAACAATCAATACAATTTTATTTTATTTTTATATTTAAAAGGGAAAATGCTATTATCAAACTTTTGCAAAAGCTTTATTTTTATGTCTTCTTTTAAAAGTTTGACGCATCCATGTTATTTATATCAAAGAAAAGGTTTATTTATACCATTATCTTTTAATAGTAATTTTACAAAATCAATTTTTATAATTGACCTGTTTTAATTTGACCATATCATTATTTTTTAAAAATCAAATTCAAAATAAAATTAGAAGAGTCCACCTAAGTTTTGAACCCAAACCCAGTACAATTCTTCTCTCACCTTTTCAATCTAAAGCCCCAAGACCCACTTTCACTTCTCCCACTACGACGAGTTCCAACATCGCCTAACGCTCAAACTTAGTTCTTCATCATCATCTTCTTCAATCAATTTATTTTCTACCAATGTCTGAAGAATCGAATGTCTCTACTAGTTGAAAGAGGAAGGGTTACTGTGGACTTCAATCGTTTCACGGCATGGACGTTGAGAAATGCTGGTAGATCATTTATCAAGTGCAAGTTTAAATTTGAGTTCTATTTCTGTAATTTTTAATGAATTTTAATATTATTTGACTAATTTGTGGTATTTGGGCTGAATCAGTTATGTAATTTTTGGGATTGAGATGATGACAAATTCCCCCAAAAGCTACAAATATCATCAGCAATCAAAAATAAAACTTAGATAGTTGTGATATTGAAAGAAATAATTTGACAAAGAAGATGGACGCTTTTGAAGTTTGTGCTTCTAATGACGGTGTAATAAACTTTGTGAAATCTTGAACTTCCATGGGTGGTGCAACCTTACAGAGTCATGGAAATAATTGAATGTTCCTAAGGCCGAAAAAAATATGTGAAGGTGGATGAAATTGAATCTTTTCGTTTTGTGAATGCTATTACAATAAATCGGTGAAAAAATATGGTGCTATCAAGATTGATCATACTTATGTTAAGGAAGTAATATTCAATGTAATTTTGTTGTTTATGTAATTTTATTATTTTGATACATTGTCAATGTAACAACCCCCAAAGTGCTTCGGAATACTCTTGTAACTTGCATAACATATCTTCTGTTTATGTTTTATTCTTGTTTCGGAGGTAAAATTTTGTGTGGAAATAATCTCTTTGGATTATTAAGTTAACCATATCAAAAAATAATTTTTTTGCATGTTTTTGCACTTTCTAGAGGGGTACATGATCTCTTCGTGAAAATGATCTAGACTCATCCCAACGCCAAAACAGGGAAAAATTGAGCTTGTGCGAAAATGAACTACGACGGAACAAGTCCATGTCATGGTCCTCTTTCACCACTGCACAAAATTTTTAGAAATTTTCTAGATTCAAGTAAGGGCAATTAGGACATATCCCTGAATCTTTATATATGGAAATATTTGGAAATTTCGTCACTTTTGGACCTAAAATCACTCTTTAAACTCGTAAAATCCTTTGCAAACTCTCCCAAATTTCTCTCCAAAATTCTTCAAAGTTTCTAGGATTTTAAGATTCTTTCCTTAAGTACCAAGCTTCAAGATTCTCCCAAGCTTCTTCCATCTTCTTCAAGACCTCAAGGTATGTAGGTTTCTTCATCCATGGATAGTTTCACCCATAGAGCCCAAAATCCTTTTCGATAAATCCTTGATTTTAAGGTTTGAAATACTATGGGTACTTCCTATTTTATTATGCATGATTTGAATTGGAAATGATCAATTCTTGATTTGAATATACATGAACTCCTATTAAGGGTTAATTTTACGAATTATTTTATGACCTTTAAGCTATGCATATTACGATATCATGAAATGCTGAAATTTATCGATTTTGAGATGCTTTTCATGATGCCCTAATTAGGGGTTTTACTATGATTATGGTGAGTTACTTTGAATGGTTTGAAGTAAACATGTTTTACTTATTCATACATATCACTCTTGGATTTCATGACTTTTAAGTCCTTATGCATAAACTCACCATGTTTTGACTAAGATTATAGGATGAAGCATCTTATGTTGATGAAAAGTTTAATTGCAAGCTATGCAAGTCACAAATATCATGCATAATTCTGGGCTTCCAAGTATGTTGTGAATTCATGGAAAATTCTATAAATATTAAGCAAGATCATAAAGCCCTTTGATGTCATGTTATGACTTCATGAAAATTCTATGGAAAATGCTAACTTGAAGGGGTTAATAATATTGATGAGCTACTCTTACATACTATTGTGCTTAAGTTATACATGTCATGATTATTCTTATGTTATGTCCTTTGTGAGACTAGGCTTAACACCGATTGAGGCTTAAGGTGGGGACTCGACCCAATGGTATAAAGTCGTAATCTTATAACTATGTGTCACCATTGGTTATCATCATTTTCTTTAATGGACTTACACTAGTGGATCCAACTAGGTTAAGTTACTCACAATGTGGGGGTATAGTCTACCTTCGACAGTAGACTTTTCCTTTATCGATGTGGAGGCAACATCAGAATTCTATGTAGTAGCTCGCATGGTCTTATATGTTGGTTACAATCTCGTTATACATATGTATATGCTATGTTAAGAAATTATGATTTACCTTCTGTACATGCTTATGCATCTTAACTAATATTATGATTTCCTTATTTCCATGCATCCCGCATTCTTAGTACATTTAAAGCACTAACACATACTTTTTGTCTATATGATCTAACTATATAAGGAACAGAGCTTTTCCCTATCCACCTTCTCATGGCTAATTGACATGTGAAGATTGTTGCTTGTGGTGACTCCTCTGCTTCAAGGGAAACATTTGATTTCTGTTTACCTATGTTAATACAATGCTACTTTTACTATTTACTTTCGAGGGTGAGCTTGAAACATGTCTATGCCCTCGTTGCAGTTATGATTAGAGGTATTGTTGGATAATATGTGATGTATGACTCATGCGATGCTTATGCATCTATGGAGATTTCCTTTTAGTCCCTACCCCATAAATTTTGTTTCTTGATAATGTTAGCAAGTGGTGACTCTCCTAAGTCCTTACTCCCCATAGAGTGCATCCTATGTTTTCTTCCCTTAGTCTATTTGTTGTGATTGAATGATTACAATTCCTTATCCCTTTATCCATATAGTGCATCCGAATCCCTTAATTCTCTTAGTAACATTTGTAATGATTGATCTATGCTTCTCAACCAGGGATATACTTATGTATGGTATGAGGCTTGTTTGGGGTACCCGTGAGTTCCTTATTTTCCATGTTGCATCTAGGCCCTAGGCTTGGATCGTGATAAGCTGATATTAGAGCACTAGGTTTATAATAATCCTCAAAAATCAAACATACCACGTCGAGTAGAGTCTTGTTCATAGTTGTGAAGCACGCCATGACTATGAATAAGAGTCTTTGAGGCATTTATGAAATGACTCTTTTCTTTATGATCTGTATCGTGCTTTACAACTTGACTTAAGACTTTCTATTTCTAATGATTGCCCTTTTGCGATTCTAAATAATGCCGCCAAAGAGGATTCCACCAAGAGTCCCTATTACTAAAGAGGATCAAATCCATCCAGCCCCTCATCTCCCCAATAAGAAGGGTTACTCATGATGAATATTAGAATATATCACACTACTGGCACAAGCCATGACCAACCAAGTCAACTAAGGGGCTCAAGCTCCTCATACTCCTACTCCGGCCTCAAGGTGAGGGATTTCACTAGAATGAATCCTTCAAAGTTTCATGGCTCTAAAGAAGAGGAAGATCCTAAAAAAATTATTAATGAGGTTTTAGCTATCATGAGGGTAAGCTCGAGGGAGAAAGTGGAACTAGCGGCTAGCCAACTCAAGAGCCTTGCCCAAATATGGTTCACCCAATCAAAAATGGAGAGGATGGATGATGAGCTTATTCTATGGGAGGAATTCAAAACTGCCTTCTTTGACCACTTCTTACCTATGGAGTTAAGTGAGACAAAAATGATGGAATTTATAAACCTCAAACAAGGCTCTATGAGTGTCAGGGAGTATTCCCTAGAATTTATTAAGCTCTTAAAGTATGGTTGCCGATCCTCAGACAAGAATGAAGAAATTTATGTCGGGAGTATCCGACTTGGTCAATGAAACTGCCGTACCTCTATGCTCATAGGGGAGATAGACATATCTCAACTTATGACATATGTCGAGAAACTTGATAGAGAGAAGATTAAAAATATGAAGAGTGGGGAGTAAAAAAGGTCTCATTATGAAGGTGGATTACAAAGTGCTAGGAGTAGTGGAGGTGGTTGTTTCTAATAAGGCCACAAATTTCATAGACAAAGGTCATCAGATGCTCAAAATCAAAGATCCTTAAATGATAGGGTGCCAAAACCTAAAGCTCAAAGTGGTAATGGTAGACCAACTTTCCTAGGTGCCCAAAATGTGGAAGGAATCATGTCGGCAAATGCTTGAAAGACATGAGCACTTGCTATGGGTGTCGCAAGTTGAGACACATGATTGCCGATGTCTCACATGTTTAAAACAAGGGTAGAGATGGTTGTCCTCAAGGACGTAGTGCCCATGGAGGTCAAAGGGCACAAGGTGGCCAATAAGGAGGTGCTCTACATCACAACTAGTTCTATGCTCTACAACGGAGGTGAGGGGTGGATGAGGTACTCGATGTAGTCACCAATATGTTAAATGTTTATGATTATGATGTGTATAATTTATTGGATTCGAGTGCCATTCTATCTTTCATTACCCCATTCATTGCTAGTATATTTGACGTGTGTCCTGAATTGCTATGTGAACCCTTTTAGGGGTCTTCTCCCATTAGTGAATCTATTGTTGTTAGAAGAGTCAATAGGGGTCGCCCAGTGTCCATATTGCATAAAGTCTTGCCTTGTGATTTTGTTAAACTTGGCATGGTAGATTTTGACATTATTCTTAGGATAGATTGGTGACATGCATATCATGCTTCCATTGATTTTAGAACTCATAAGGTTAGGTTCCTATTTCTTAATGAACTGTTTCTTGAATAGGAAGGTCACGATTCAGCAGTTAAGGGTAGCTTCATCTCTTGTCTTAAGGCTCGAGAATTGATTGCTAAGGGTTGTATTTATCATCTTATGATGTTTAGGGATGTAGTGTCCAAAGTTCCTTCTATTGAGTAAGTTTTGGTAGTCAATGAGTTTCTTGATGTCATTCCCAATGAGTTCCCCAATGTTCCTCTCGAAAAGGAAATAGATTTTGGTATAAATCTCCTCCTCGATACTCAACTCATTTTGATGCCTCCCTATCATATGGACCTAGCGGAAGCGAAAGAATTAAAGGATCAATTGAAGGACTTATTGAAAAAGGGTTTTATTAGGCCTAACAAGGTGCACCATGAGGAAAAAGGACGGGACACTTAGAATGTGCATAGACTATTGATAACTCAAAAAAGTCACCATAAAGAACAAGTATCCTCTACCGAGGATAGATGATTTATTTGACCCATTGCAAGTGGCTAGTTATTTTTCTAAGATTGATCTTTGGTCCGAATACCATCAAATAAGGGTAAGGGAGTGTGACATTCCCAAGACAACCTTCTAGACAAGGTGTGAAAATTTTTAATTTGTGGTGATGTCTTTTGGCCTAACTAATTCTCCAACAATATTTATGGATCTCATGAATACTATATTTAAATTGTACCTTGATATGTTTGTTGCGGTATTCATTGATGACATCTTTGATTTATTATTGGAGTGAGGAAGAGCAAGTGAGACATTTGAGGGTAGTATTACAAACCTTGAGGGGAGAGAAGTTATATTCCAAGTTTGATAAATGTGAATTTTGGTTTAAAAAGGTTGCATTCCTTAGGCATGTGGTGTAGGGGGAAAGAATCAAAGTGGATCCTAATAAAATGAAAGTGGTGAGAAATTGGCCTAGGCCCTTGACTCTGGGAGTTATTAGGAGTTTTTTGGGCTTAGCGAGGTATATTGAAGATCTGTTGAGGGTTTTTCTTCAATTTCATCCCCTTTGACAAAGTTGACACAAAAGCAGGTAAAATTCCTTTGGATCGACGAACGTGAAAGGAGCTTCAAACTTTGAAGGACAAACTTATGTCTACTCCTATTTTGACTTTATCGAAATGGTTAGTAGGGTTTGTTGTCTATTGTGATTCTTCAAGGATAGGTTTGGGGTGTTGTTGTTGTAAGGTGACAAGGTCATTATCTATTCTTCTAAGCATCTAAAACTGTTATCCTACCCATGACCTTGAGCTAGGGGCCGAGGTATTTTCTTTGAAAATATGACATTATTTGTATAGGGTTCATGAAGATATTTTTGCCGACCACAAGATTCTTCAATATGTGTTCACCCAAAGAGATCTCAATTTGAGACAAAGAAGGTAGTTAGAACTCCTTAAAGATTATGACAAGAGTATGCATTAATTATCACCCAGGCAAAGGTAATGTTGCAGCGGACGCCCTAAGTAAGATATCCATGGAGAGTATATCCTATTTTGATGATGGAAAGAAGAAGTGAGCCAGGGAAGTTCATCGATTAGCTAGGTTGGGTGAAACCAAAGATGGAGGCATAGTGGTTCTAGATGGTTCCAAATCTTCCTAGGTTGAATAGGTCAAATCCAAGCAAGACACTGACCCTATTTTAGTGGAATTAAAGTTATTGGTAAGAGAGGGTAAGGTAGAGGTTTTGTTCCAAGGGGGAGAAGATGTCTTTAGACACCAATGTAGGGTGTGTGTGCCAAATATTGATGTGTTGAGGAACTTGATTTTGAAAGAGGCCCATAATTCATCCTATTCCATCCACCGTGGTCCTACAAAGATGTATAGGGATTTGAGGGAAATATATTGGTGAGGAGGCATGAAGAGGGACATTACAAAGTTTGTAGCCAGATATCGCAATTGCCAGCAAGTCAAAGCCGAACATTAATAGATGGTTGGCCTAGCCCAAGGCATAGAGATTCCTATTTAGAAGTGGGAAGAGGTCAACATGGATTTTGTGATTGGTTTTCCTAGGACAAAAAACCATTTTCACTGCACTTGGGTTATTATTGATAAGATGATGAAATGGCTCATTTCCTGCTAATTAAAACAACCTATGGTGCCAAGGATTATGCTAAATTGTGTGTTCATGATGGTTAGATTGCAGGAGGTTCCATTGTCTATCATTTTGAATTGTGGTGCCCAATTTATTTCTCATTTTTGGAGATCTTTCCAAAGAGGCGTTGATACATAAGTCAAGCTTAGAATGATATTTCACCCACAAATGGATGGTCAAGCCAAAAGGACCACTCAAACCTTTGAGGATATGCTTAGCTTGTGTGTTAGAATTCAATGGTAGTTGGGATAAGCATCTCACCATCATCGAGTTTGCTTACAACAATAATTACCACTCTTGCATCAGGATGACACCATTTAAGGCCTTATATGGAGGCATTGTATATCTCCTGTTGGGTGGTTTAAAGTGGGAGAAATGGCTTTGACAGGTTTGGATATGGTTTTGAAAGCTTTGGGGAAGGTGAGGTTGATAAGGGAGAGACTAAAGATGGCTCAAAGTAGACAAAAGTCTTATTCCAATGTTAGGAGGAGAGATCTTGTTTTCAAGGTAGATGATTGGGTGTATTTGAAAGTATCACACATGAAGGGTGTAGTTTGGTCTGGCAAGAAAGGGGAATTGAGCCCTAGGTATGTAGGGCCTTATAGAATTTGAGGTATGTTGGTAAGGTTGCTTATGAGTTGGAGTTTCCTATGGAGATGAGTATAGTTTATTTGGTCTTTCGTGTCTCCATGTTGAGTAAGTGTATAGGTGATCCAAACTCCATTGTCCCTTTGGAAGTTGTAGTTGTTGAGGAAAACTTAATATATGAAGAATTTTCGATTGATATATTGGATAGGCAAATGAAGAGATTGAGGAACAAAGATGTAGCATCCATTCAGGTCCTTTGGAAGAATCAACAAGTTGAAAGTGCTACTTGGGAAGGGGAAGCAGAAGCGAACATGAAGAAACGACATCCCTATCTTTTCTACTCTGCTCAAGCCTGAGGTAATGAGTCAATCATGTCTAAGACATTAAATCTTGTATTTCAGCCCCTTTTGTCAGTTTGCATGTATACATACTTATGGTAATATGTTTTGATGATATTTGATGAATAATTTTGAAATTTCATGAAATTGATGTTTAAATTGCATTGATGCATTTATCTCGGGCTGGAAATTGTTTTGTTACTCCTCTCAAGCGTATCTCCATTACATTCAGGGATGAATGTTCTCAAGGACAAGATACTATAACACCTCCCAAAATGCTTCGAAATACTCTTATAATAGATGCCTTGCATGACATATTATCATCCATTTGTTTTTTGTCAAATCCAAGTTCATATTCTTTTTCAGGAGGTACAATTGTATGGAGAAAAGGTCTCCTTTGTGTTTTAAGTTAACCATATCGAGAAATAATTTTTCGCATGTTGTTCCACTTTCTAGGGGGGTACGCGACCTCTTTATATCGTGAAGAGGGCCCATGTTAGTGTAAAAATGACTGATACTCAACCCAAGGTCAAAATAGGAGAAAATTAAACTTCATGCAAAAATAAAATACTGTGGAACAAGTCCCTAGAGCAATCCCGTTTCAAACAATACAAAAATTTTCAAAATTTTTCAGATTTAAATAAAGGCAATTGGGATATATCCGTAAACCCTTAATACGGGAATACTAAAAAGTTACATAATTTTTGGATCGAAAATCACTCTCCAAACTCCTAAAATTCTCTCAAACTCTTCCAAATTTCTCTCCCAAATTCTCAGTAGTTTCTAGGGTTTAAAGATTCTTTCATTAAGGACCAAGCTTTAAGATTCTCCCAAGTTTCTTCTATCTTCTTCAAGACCTTAAGGTATGTGAGTTTCTTCATCCATGGATCCTTCAACCATGGAGCCCAAAATCCTTTTCAATTAAATCTTTGATTTTAAGACTTTCGAAATACTATGGATATTTCCCATTTTTATTATTATGCATGATTTGAATTGGAAATTATTAATTCTTGGTTTGAATATGCATGAAATCCTATTAACGTTTGATTTTATTAAATATTTTATGACCTTTAAGCCATGAATATTATGAAATGCTATGAAATTTATTGATTTTTAGATGATTTCCATGGTATCCTAACTAGGGGTTTTATTATGATTATGGTGAGTTGCTTTGAATAGTTTCAAGTAAACATGTTTTACCTATTCATGAATATTACTCATGAATTTCATGACTTTTATGTCCTTATGCATAAACCTACAATAATTTGACTAAGATTATATGATGAAGCATCTTATGTTGATGAAAGGTTTTATTGTAAGCTATGCAAGTCACAAATATCATGTATGCTTATGGGCTGCCAAGTATGTTATGAATTCATGGAAAGTTCTATGGAGGTGAAGCAAGATCATAAAAACCTTTGATGTTACATTACACTTTCTTGTTAAAGGAAAATGCTCATTTGAAGGGGTTAAGAATATTGATGTGCTACTCATTGAAACGCCACACACTTGCCTAGGAATGCCCCCGTAATCGTAATTCTCTTATATCTCAATCAAAAATATTTAAAACCCTCCACGTAGTTTGAAAAGACCTTATGATGCATTTTTTTAATATCTCAAAATCCGTGCAGAATTTCGTAAATACGACTTCATATTCTTGTTCAGAGGGCAAAATTACATGGGAAAACGAGTACCTACAAGGTATATTTTCTCCATGCTAAGAAAAATAATTTTTGGTGAAATTTCGCAAAAATAGTATCTATTTGCGATGGGTCTGCGATGCGGATCTGATGCAGACTAGTTCAAAAATTTTCAAAAATTATTCTTTTACTCCAGGGCAATTGGGTAATAACTCTATACCTATATACACAAAACCCCTCATTGTCAAGTCATTTTGAACTCTAAAACCTAACCAAAAACCTCTCAAAATCCTGTCTAATCTTCATCAAATTCTCTATCCATTCTCAACGTTTTCAAGAAGTCTTGTTGGAATCCAAGGAAACCAAGTCAAGCCCTAACTCCTTCTCAATATTCAAGAGTAGCAAAACTCATCCGGATCTAAGGAATTCATTCAAGCTTCAAGTCTCCATTTCGAATCTTCTACAAGAAACTTTCCAAAGTCAAGGTATGTGAGTTTTTTAATGAGTTCCTTTTACCCATGGTACCAAAGCTTCCTTTTACTTAAAATTGTATGATTTAAAGTTGATTTACTCATGAGTCTTACTTATTATGAATTTCACTGCACACTATATTGGGGTTTATGAAATAGTGATTGTTTTAACATGTTTTGAGCTATGAATCTACAATCTATTGTGAGATTTAATGAAGGGTCTTGATGTATATTGTTTGAGGGTGTTACCAAGTATCTATTAATAGTTTAGCATTGGATTTACTTGCATGATTTCACTCTTGAATTTCATAGTTCTACACTAGGACTACACACCCGCAAAGTATTTGATAAAATGTCCAGATTATGATTCTTGATTTGTTGAAGGCCTAATGCTTGGCATATGATATGTATGACTCTACGAGGACGAAAGTATGTTGTATATGTGTTAATTTCATGATAATCTTCTATAGTGTTGCATGTTGACCATAACCTCATTGAGGGGTTCATACGTTTTGGCCGCTTTGATCAAGGGTGTGATGTCCATTAACCTTGTTGAGGGATTGATACCTTGACCACTGTAACGATCCCAAAGAGTTCCCAAAAACATGCCTCGGAATGCCCAAAATTTTAATTGTCATATATATCAAAATCCATTTATTATTTCAAAAGTTCAACTTCATATTCTTGTTCCGAAGATCCAAATTAGGGGGAAAAAAGTCTAACCTCGATTTTAGAGCAATTGAATCACAATTTCAAATTTTCAGAGACGGTCCGCGACAGCACTGCGATGCGCAGTTGTCGTGGACATGTGTTAATTTGGCCTCCATGATAGGTCTGTATCGTGGACCTGTGTATTTCACTGCCAGTGTTTTTTATCTCGGCCCAAGGCTTTGGGGTCTTGGGCCTAAGTATCCCCAAACGTGTTTTTACCTATACTTAGCATTGTTTCACCCTCATAACATCCCAAACATTTCCGAATACTCTCTAAAACACTTAGCCATATTTTTGCTCCAAAATTCAAGCCTCGAAACCCTTATCCGGAACTAAGGATTTCCTTCAAGCTTCAAGTCTCCATCTCCAATCTTTACCAAGTTCATCTATAAGCTAAGGTATGTGGATTTCATTCATGGGTTCCTTTCTCCTATAATACCCAAGATCCTTTTTATATAAATTGGATGATTTAAAGTTGATTTACAAATGAGTTTTAATTATTATGAAATTCACTACACACTATGTTAAAACTATGTAATGTTGTGACTATATTGTCATGTTTTGAGCTATAAATCTTTGATCTATTGTATGATTTGAGAAGGGATTTTTAATTATATGTCTTGAGGGTGTTGAAAGATGTTGATTGATGGTTCTACAATAGATTTTCTTGCATGATTTCATCTCTAATTTATATGGTTTTATACTACCACTTCACACCATCTAAGTATTTGATAAAATGTTTGAAAGTGGTTTATTTGAGGAGTTGAAGGTCTAAAGCATGAGATATGATATGAATGACTATTTGATGATAAAATGAGCTTATATATATGATACACTCTAAATAAAGTGTTGCATTAGACCATACCCAATAAGGGGGGAAAAGAGCCCAGGTAACCATGTTGGCGGTTTATACTCGTCAACCGTGCGAGGGGTTTATACTTCGTCACCATGTTGGTAAGGTGTGATTACCATCAACCATGTGAGGGGTTTATACAACACAACCTCTAAGAGGTTTACACCTTGAATAGCTAGCTTGGTCTCTTCTACACATATGAAATCCTATATGAGCATGAGTTACTTAAGCATGTTTTACTTAAGCATTGATCATACATGTCATATTGTATATTATGCCTATTGCTTAATATTATGCATTTTGATTATGATGCATATCTATTATTGTATTTCATCCTACATACTTAGTACATTCAAACGTACTAATGCATACTCTGTGCCTACATGATGTCACCATGTAGGAATCGGTACCCAAGTTGATCATCTTCCTCCACGTGGCTAGTTAAGTGCTATTCAAGCTAGTCAATAAATCCTTCACTTTGGGGACTTAGTCTATGCTTCTTCTATTATGTATTGAGACATTTATCTTTATTGTTTATTTTGACTATGACAGTGAGCCCTGTTACTTTGTCTTGGCACCCGCTCTTATCTATGTATTAGAGGTGTTTATTGGACATGTTAAATATCTATGATATGAGTTTAAATTTTGTATTTTGACCATGATATTATGCAAGCTTTTCCCTTAGCCCCATTTTCCCCATTCTATTATCATTGATGCTTGATTTATTGCTTTTGCGATCAAGGATGTGTAATGATGTTTTATGAGGCTTGCTTGGGGTCCCTTCAGGTTCTCCTTACACCATGTCAAGTCTAGGCCCTAGGCTTGGGCCATGACAAATTTGGTATCAGAGCACTAGGTTGATAGATCCTCGAAGTCCAATACACCACATCGATTAAAGTCCTATTCATGGTTGTGAAGTGCGCCATGACTATGAATAGGAGGCTATAAGGTGTTTTAGGAAATCTTTCCCTTCTTCATGTTCTAAGTCATGCTATATAGTTGTTGTAAGTTTCCCCCCTAACAATTGTTCTTTGCTATGCTAAAGCATGCCAAACACTAGAGGAAGACGGGCCCAAACTCCCAAGGAGCAACCCACCAGTGGTGAGCTCCGGGATGCTCTTACTATGCTTTCCCAAGTGGTGGCCAACCAAGTCTAACAAGGAGCCCAAGCCCCTCATGCTACTACCCTGGGAGCTAGGGTAAGATACTTCATGAGGATGAGTCCTCTAGTTTTTCATTGGTCAAAGGTGAATGAAGATCCGCAAGAGTTCATTAATGAGGTATACAAATTCTTGAGTAGCATGGGTGTTGGGCCGAATGAAAAGGCGAAGTTGATGGTGTACTAACTCAAAGGGGTAGCCCAAATTTGGTATGAGCAATAGAAGGGTGAGAAGGGGGTTGGTAATGTGGTGCTTCGGGAGGAGTTCAAATTGGCCTTCCTTAATCGATTTTTCCCTCTTGATCTTAGGGAAGCAATGTTGGTAGAGTTTATGAACTTGAAACAAGGTTCTATGAGTGTGAGGGATTATGCCCTCAAATTTAATCAACTTTCAACGATGCTCCCCATTTGGTGGCCGATCCTAGATCTAGGATGAATAAGTTCGTGATGGGGGTCTCCAACTTGGTATGTGAAGAATGCCGATCTGCTATGCTAATTAGTGACATGGACTTGTCTTGGTTGATGACCTATGCCGAGCGAATGGAGGAGGATAAATTGAGGAAGAGAAGGGGGCATGAGGCCAAGAGGGCCCGATTTGAGGGTAAATTCCTAAAGGGTGCTAAATTTTGTCAAGGCCAAGGGCCTCCTCATGCTACTAATAGGGGGTTCGCCAATGATTTTCCTAGGCCTCAAGGTGTTGGTGGGATGAGTCCTATTGATATGTGTCCTAAATGTGGAAGGAGCCATGGAGGCCCATGTTTGAAGGGTTCTAATGCATGCTATGAATGTGGGGATCTTGGTCACAAGAAGGTAAATTGTCTAAGAAACCGTGGAAAGGTCCGGGGTGCTAATGCGGTCCCATTGGGGAGAGGTGGTCCTTAAGGTGGTGCCCCAATGGACTATCAATTTTATGCTATACATGGAAGACAAGGGGTTGGTAAGGTCCCCAATGTTATTACCGATATGTTAAAAATCTTTGACTTTGATGTGTATGCTTTGATTGATCGGGGTGCCACTCTTTCCTTTGTTACCCCTCTTGTTGCTAAGAAGTTCCATATTGTCCCCCAGTTGTTGCATTACTCATATGAAGTGTCTACTCCTATTGGTGCCTCTATTGTTGCTAGGAAGGTTATAGGAATTGTCCTATTTGCATTTTGCATAAGTTGTTACCTTGTGACCCTATTGAATTAGACATGGTAGATTTTGATGTCATACTTGGGATGGATTGGCTACATGCCTACTAAGCTTCTATTGATTGTAGAACCCATAGGGTCAAGGTTCAATTTCCTAATGAACTCGTCCTTGAGTGGGAAAGTCAAGATGTGATGGTCAAGGGTGGATTCATTTCATGCATTAAAGCCCATAAGTTGATTTCTAGGGGTTGTTTGTATCATCTTGTGAGGGTTAAAGATGTGGAGTCCAAAGTCCCTTCCATCGAGTCAGTCCCCATTGTAAATGAGTTTCTTGATGTCTTCCCAAATGACCTTCTGTTGTC